>JAQZBX010058573.1:0-17717 GCA_029593785.1 Cabassous unicinctus
CTTTAAAAATAGTACAGCTCTCCAGGATAGTAAACAGTAAATATTAACAACTTGCTCTTAATTTTCTAGATGTTTTCATAATTATTTTATATTTGAAATATGAAAAATTCATCAGGATATGTTGAGATAATGGTATCTTATATACTTCTTTCTGGAACATTTGTACACTCCCTATTCTCTAGCATAATTATTTATTTTGAATAGGAATGTTCCTAAAGTATACATTAATTTTTTGTCTCTTTCCATCTATTTTTCTATTATCAGGAATTTCTATTATTTTAGTTTATCTTCTACCTTATTCCTTTTTTAAAAAAATATTTTATTGTTCTACCTTACTCTTGATTTTCTGTGTTTTCAAATTTGTTTTTCACTGCCTCCAAAAGTGATTTTCAATTTGGTAGTTATTTTAAACTCTCTCCATGCAATCCTTCCTTTCTCAGAATGCTTTTACTGATGGCTTTGCCTACATGCAATATAATCATAAATCTTGCTTATAATATGTATCAGATATTTCTATATATTACAGTTTGTGTAAGCAAATCTAGGTTAGTATGCTGTCACTCAGAAAATTCAGGTAAGTGGTAATATGACTGGTTTCACAATTAACATATATAGTTTTCTTATGTACAAACAATAGCTAATTATGAAATAAATGAAAGGAAACATCTTATTTACAATGCCTTTAGGAAAATAAAAAACACCTAATTATATATTTTTTGAAAGTATTAATAACATTTTCAAAATCTTGTGGTTTCTTGCTATTTATTTGTTCTTATAAAAAGTGAATTGATCTACTTTAGACAAGTAGAAATTGTACTGGCTTTATAGGATTATGATTCCAACCCAAAACTTTTGCAGAGGACAGTCTTATCCGGAATCAAATTTGGGGAGTAAATTTATCAAGAAATTAAAATCTCTGTGATGCAGCACCTTAGAGGATATGGTGATAGATTCAGAGTCATTATACTAAAAGAAACCCCAGGAAAAGAATCATTGAGTAACTGGCGCTCTGGTAATTTGGCTGTCTATGCTAGGCACGAACTAGTTCTATACTTTCATTCTTTGACTTCACGTAGCTCTTTGTACCAGAACAAAACCTTTGAGGCTGTTAGACCTTTGGTAGCCTTCTAATATTCTGATTCTATAGAAACAAGGGCTGCCAAAATCAACAGACTAACAATTTATTGGACAGGTGTGGCTCTTCATACCTTGGCTCTTTGAGTTTAGGTTTCACTGAAAGTCTGTTTGGAATACCCTATGTTTCGGATAGGAAAGTAGGGAAAAAAAGGTCACTCATGCCCTTGGTGACTTTCTTCTACCATTTCCACAGTTCTGTATATAAGAGAAAAATTCATCTAGTCTTGATACCTGTATTCAGCACTAAGCCGTACTTTATGATGGTGATGAAAATATTTTGAAATGCATATGTCTCTGATTATTTCAGTGGAGATTAATTAGCTTGAGAGAAAATGGAGGGATAGGGCCACGGTCGTAAACTGATGGTCTGCTTACTGTTTTAAGGATTATTTTACAGACTTTTTGTTATTTTTAAGTTTTGTTTGAGTCACTACTAATTTTAGTTAACTTTTATTACTTACTTCATTATCCTCTTGAACACCCAAAATCTAAAGATATAAGCAAATAGCAAATAGTCCCATCTCCAGAGACTGCAAGTGCTTCATTATGGTTTAATTATGAAACAGCTGGATAACTTTGTCCTAGTCACAGTTGGGCACCTGAAGTAACTGTCTCCTATTATATTTCAGAGATTGGTGTTCAATGGAATAACTTATTTGTACCAGTGAACCCAGAGGATACCTTTGTTTTTGCCCATATTCTGGCAATGTTTTTATTTGATGCTTTCTTATATAGCCTTATGGCCTGGTATGTGGACGCTGTCTTTCCAGGGAAGTATGGTGTGCCCAAGCCATGGAATTTTTTTGTACAGGTGAGTTCTAATACTTCTGTTACTGAAAGCATCCCCTTCCTGATGTTTCTAGTATGTAGAAGAGTGAACATCATTACTTTTAACTCCCTCCCCATGGTGCCCTAACCTTATTAATACAAGTTTTTGTTGTTTTTTTTTCCTTTATCAACTAAAGCTGTTTTGAGTTAATTTTCTAACATGTATAATAGAATCAAGTGGCTTTCTGTAGAAGAAATACCATTTGAATGAATATGTGGTGGATGAATATGTGGTGGAGTCCTTTGATCCAAGTGAGGAGGGGATTCGTTATGTACTATATATGGACTCTCACTATCTGCTTTCTTTCCACTATTATCCCAAACTATTTAGAATCAAAACCATAGCAAAGTGGAGAGCGTCAGCATCTTGTTCTTCCTTCACTATGGTCCATTGCTATGATTCCAAAATTTTTTGGTCTCAAAATCAAATTAAAATAAAAATTATTAAAAAATTATTGAACTCCCCAAAGAGGTCTTGTTATGTATATCAATATTTACCATATTAGTAATGAAAAGTTAGAAATTTTAAAAAATATCAACTTATTTTAAAATATAACCAACAAACCCATTACATGTTGAAATCATTGTTTTTTTAAATGAAAAATGACTATATTCTAAAATAGAAAAATTTAATAAGAGTGGCATGTTTCACATTTTTGCAAATGTTTTTCTCGTTTGCTTAATAGAAGACAACTAGATTCTCATATCTGGTTCCTTATTTGAGCTGAGGCATTATGTTACATTATTTTATTTTGGATAAAATATATGAAGAAAATCTGGCCTTCTGCAGATATGTGGTTGGGAAAGGGAGGAGTATTTTAGTAGCCTTTGCAATAAATGCGGATATTCTTTGATACTTAACCAAAACTTAACAAATAACAGTTTATTAACAGTGAGTTTGAAATCTGACAACATATAAATGAACATATAGTGATCTATCTTATGAGTGGAACTTTAACCATGCAAAATTTTGTAACATACGCTGGTCATTTGAAAATTATTGGTTTCCTGAATTTTGTATACCTTCCCAGTGTTGACATATTTCATTATATATTGTCAAAAATCTCCACATTTGTTAATACCAACATTGATGTAATCAGAATAGTTTTAAAGATTTGGAAAGCTGTCACACAGCAGTGGATACAAGTTTTTCAAAATTCTGATTTTTGCTTGAAAGCTCAAGTTTTATTATTGGTAACAAATATTGTCAGTTCTTTTATTTGAAGTGACAGCATCTCTTCATTTATCTTCATTAAAATGTCTTCTAGATAATCAAATCTCAGTAACCTTACTCTTTATGTCTGTTATTCTTCCAAGTAAACATGGTATTCCATGAAAAAAAAGTGGCTAGTTCATCTCATGACTGAATGAAACAAGTAATTTTCATGAGGGCATCCATTATATTTCAGTGTGTAGCAGAAGTGCTTTATTCGTACTTCCCATTTCATCACAAGAATATTTTTAAAACTTTGTATTCAAGGGATAAGATGTATTAAATTAATTGTTTTTACTTCATAACGGACAATATTATGGGAAACAGGCTTTTTACTGTGAATATTTGGTGGTGAAAAAGGCAATGACTGCTAGTATAGTTTGATGCTGTTGCTTTGATTCATGTTAAGGCACCAGCAGTTTTACCTATAAAATCAGTGAAAATGTCAACACAGTGAAAAAAGCATATAATGAATTTTTAAGTATTTTTATGAAAATAATTTTGACCTCATGGATCCACTACAAGGATCTTAGGGGCCTCCAGGGATCTGTAGATCACATGTCCAAATAAAAAGACCTGACTCAGAGTGATACAATCCATTTTATAGTGCCGTTTTGAAGTGATTTCGTTTGTATCTCTTCTTGAGCAGTGACATTTTAAATAGCATGTTCTGTGCTTATTCTGTAGGAATTCAAAGTGTAGGTAATTTGCTTCCAAATTTAGTCTTAGGATATCTGATGCAACCCATCTCAAAACCAAAGTGAAGTGAGCCCAAGTGTTCTTAATTCTTAAGAGCATTTCATTTTCAAGTGCCATCATGATAATTATGTTTTTATTCCTTTCTTTCTTAGCCATCCTACTGGTTTGGGGAACCAGTCACTCACAGCAAAGAGAAACAACGGCATGAGACAGTTAGAAGTGATAATTTTGAAGCTGAACCTGTTGGTTTGGTGGCTGGTATCCAGATCAAACATTTGTACAAGGTATTGTTTCTTTTTCCTGTTAGGACTGAATGTTGGTTTACTAGGCACAGTAACCCTGTGGTATTATAACCCTATCCACATAACATGCTAATAAAAGGTTGTAATCAGTATGTTCACTTTCTTTGACAAAGATAGATATGAAACTTATGCAATATACCATACAAATCCATGTATTTCCTTTTGCTTCTGAAGAGAATCAATCTAGCTTTCTATAGATGATAATGGTATCTTCTACAATACTCTTATTTTAAGAGATAGAGTCTATTTGGAACCTTGATGTTTAGATATGTAAATACTAATTTCTGTTCATAATTGTGATTTTAGTTGTTCTACCCGTTATGCATTAGGTTGTTTGAATTTACTCTTCTTTGTCCATGTGTTTAGCATAGAGGTACACTTGGATATTTCAGCTTATCTGGATCAACTGTGGGCAAGTATTATTCAAGTAACCCATATGTCTTCTGGAATTCCCTTGTACCTCAAGGAGCAACTTCAGCTTTACTTGAACCTTTAATCCCACAATTTGTGGTAATTCAAATATCTTTTCACAATTTCTGCTAATTTGCATGTGTTTGGGGTGAAAGGGGGATTGTTTATGCTCTTGTGATCATCTATGCCTCTAGCATATGCATGCTGAATCTAGCTTGATCACAAACTCAGCCTTTCCATTGAATTTTTTCAAGAAATCCATTCACATCAACAATTTTCTGAGTATTGGTAACTTTTAAATATAGATTGGAGCTAGATGGAGTTATATCAAAGGGCATATGGGTTATGGCCATTCCCCAGATCTATTCATCCATGTTTCTTCTTATCCCTCAGGTGTTTTTTTTTTTTATTTTTCCATGAGATTATCCCTAAGAGTTTTCTCTAATGTGTAGGACAGTTTACGTCTTCTCAGATTTTTCCCACAGAAAACTAGATAACTAGACTTATGAGCATTCAGCACCAAGGGCAATCCATGTGCCATTTATTTATGTATTTACTCAAGAAATTCAACAATGACTTTCTGAGCATCTACTACTGTGTTCCTGACATTTATTGGTACTGGGGATATAGTTGTGAAAAAGGCAGGTAAAATCATTGCTTTTGAGGAAATACGTTGGAGAAGGTCACAGCAACCCAATTCTCAAACTTCAAAAACTAGAAAAAGCTGGATAAACTATATAGATCAGACAGCCATAGAAGTGATAAGGCTTATATAATTTGCAATTCCCAAGAGTGAGCAACCCTCCTATATGCTAAACTTATAAATTACCAACCATTTTCTTCCTTGGAGCCATTTGCTGATTCTAACCATGGATTAGGTTTCAGATTCCCCAATAATAACTCCACTGGAGTAACTTGAGGCTTTTGGTAGTCATGGTAGTCTGGTATGACAGATTGGAAGCTTGAGGGGGCCCAAACATGTGGCCAGTTTCCCTATGGACATTTACTGATTTATGGAGCTACATGTAGCCTGCTGGAAACTAGGCCAAATATTCTAAAAGGCAGCATGATATCTGTGAACTTGTGATGCTCAGAAGACAAAGTCCCACAAGAGAAAAAGGGTCTGACTCAAGCACACAATTGCTCCTCACTTCCAAGACATTTTGCCAGATTTGGAGCTGAAATGAGCAGGAGACTAAATGACTATGTCCCAAACTCCAAAGGACAGAATAGAATCTTCTTCAGTATTTCTGGAATGAAGAGACGTAGACATGCAAGGTATTCCTGAGGACCAGGAATGAACTGGATGTGGACTGAGTCTTTCTAAACCTGCAACTCGTCATTAATCCTGTTAGATCCCTGATTATATGGAAGTAATGACCTTCTTCCACTGTCTGTTTAACCAAAGAAAGGGTGATTGGTGGAAGAAAATGGCTGACACCTCTGTGGTTATTTTGTATAAAATGTATGACCTCAATAAAAAATTACCAGATATTTGAAAAGGTACAAAGTAATGACCATAATCAAGAGTAAAAGTAAACAGTAGAAGCAGACCTGCAGATGATCAAGACATAGGAGTTAACAAAGATGTTAAAAGAACTATGATTAAAATATTAAAGAAAAAATAACAAAAGATGGCCAAAAATGATGATGATATTGAGACTATCAGCAGAGAAATAGAATAATCAGAAAGGCTATGAAGATTTAAACAAGATAAACCAATATGACCTAATTGACATATTTTATTCAACAAATGCAGAAAACATAATATTTCCAAGTGTATATGGAACATTTACAAAAAGAGATCATATGCCAGTCATGAAGCACATCCCAACATAAATTGAAAGTAAACAGAATATCTTCTCTGTCTATAGTGGAATTTAACTAAGAAGGAGTAATAGAAAAACAACTAGAAACTCCCCAAATTTTTCTGTAAAAAGAAGCCATAATGGAAGTTAGAGAATAATTTTGAAGTGAATGATAATGAAAATATAGCACATAGAAACTTGTGAGTTTCAACTAATGCAGTGTTTTAGATGAAAATGTATATATAAGTGCAAATATTAGAAAATCCTTAATCATTAATCTAAAGTTCCATTTCAAAAATCCAAGAGAAGAGAGCAAATTAAATCCAAAGAAAGAAGGAAGGCAATATAAAGAAAAAATTAGAAATCTAAGATATAGAAAGTATATATAAAACAGAGAAAAATCAACCTAGTCATAAGTTGATTCTTTGAAAAGATCAATAAAATGGTTAGATCCTAAGATGATATATTAAGAAAAAGAGAAAACACAAAATTACTGCATGATTTATCAAATGTATATAGAGAGAAATCAGGGGAATATGTATGGGACTGGATATTAAGGATGTGGGGTAATGGTGGAAGGAACATAAAGTTGGATCAGACTGAATTTACTGATATGGGCCCACTAAGCAGAGATTCTGATGAAATGTTGTAGATCAAGAGGTTAGAAAGGGCTCTAAAAGTTTGTTCAGGTGGTTGGCTGAAGCATGGAACAAAACGTGAACTATATTACCTGGAGTTGATATGCCAGAGCTGCTTTGGTATAATGTAGATGACAAAATTCTTAGAGATATTGAAATGTTAGAGTGGATTTGTCATGGAAGACCTCCTCACTCACTCCAGAAATTTCCAGAGGACACACTTTCATCTGGCCTATGAGGAATAAATTTGTGAGACTAACTCCATCATCCCTGAAGAGCTCTGTGGTTGCTCTTCCCTGTAGGTCAGATATTACTGTGGCAACTGCTGCCACTGAACTTAGATCCTTAAGCATAATGGAGATGATCTTATTCCAGATTGGCGGATTCCAAATGATGGCACTTAGTCAACAAAGACAAGGCAGCCATGGCTACTGTAATAGACATCAGAGGCAAAGCAGTAATCAGAATATCTCACTTGCAGAGACATATGATGTTTTCTACTTGCTCATGGAGTACCTAGAAGTAGAATAGGTGGGTAATCTACTAAATTCTTCTTTAATCTTATAAGCAGAAAGGTCCTGGATCAAGTGAACAAAAGTCCAACTTGAATTACAAAATCAGAGTCCCTTAATCAAGGAAGGAATTGGTCCCTTAATCAATTCCCAGGCTTGAGAATGTTTAAAAACCCAAAACCCATGGAATGAAGGGAAGTCTGGATCCCGTTGGGGAAAGACCCTGCTACACTGCCAAAAATTCCTCCCGGCCTTCCCCAAAAGGACCAATGAACTTTTACCAGGGAGACTATGCATTGGCAAAAAGGAAATGATCAGAAACTTTGGGGATTATGAGAAATTGGCTCAGAAGTGACATTAATTCTAGGAGACTCAAAGTCATTGTGGCCCATCAGTCAGAGTAGGAGCTTATGGAGGTCAGATGATCAATGAGTTTTAGCTCACTGTTCTACAGTGCATCCCTGAACCCATACTGTCGTTATTTTCCCAGTTCCAGAATAGACATACTCAGCAACTGGAAGAATCCCAAATTGGTTCCCTGACTTATGGAATGAGGGCTATTATGATAGGAATGGACAAGTGGAAGCCACTAGAACTGCCTCTATCAAGTAAAATAGTAAATCAAAAGCAAAACCACATTCCTGGAAGGATTGCAGAGATTAGTACCACCATCAAGGACTTGAAGGATGCAGGGATGGTGATTCCCACCACATTCCTATTCAACTCTATTTGGCCTGTGCAGAAAACAGATGGATCTTGGAGGATGACAGTGGATTATGGTAACCAAGAGGTTGACTCCAAATGCAGCTGCTGTTCTAGATGTGATATCATTGCTTGAGAAAATCATCACATCACCTGGCAAGTGGTATGCAGCTATTGATCTTGCCAATGCTTTTTTTCTGAATACCTGTGAGTAAAGACCTTCAGAATCAGTTTATTTTCATCTGGCAAGGCCAGCAGTATACCTTCACTCTCCTATCTCAGAGTTATAATAACTCTTCAGCCCGATGTCATAATCTAGTCTTCAGGGACCTTTATCTCCTTTCCCTTTCATAGGACACCACACTAATCTATTATATTGATGCCATTATACTAATTGGACCTAGTGAGCAAGAAGTAGCAACTATTCTTGATTTATTGGGAAGGCATTTGTGTGTCTGAGGGTGGGGGATAAATCCAACAAAAATTCAGGGGCCTTCCACCTCAATGAAATTTCTAAGCATCCACATGATGTGGGACATGTTGAAATATCCCTTCTAAGGTAAAGGATAAGCTATTGCATCTGGCCCCTCCTACAACCAAAAAGAGGCACAAAACCTAAGTTGGCCTCTTTGGATTTTGGGTGCAGCATATTCCTCATTTGCGTATGCTACTCCAGCTTATTTACTGAATGACCCAAAAAGCTACTAGTTTTGATTGGGAACTGGAACAAGAGGAGGCTCTGCCACAGTTCCTGGCTGCTGTGCAAGCTGCATTGCCACTTGGATCGTAAGATCAAGCAGATCCAATGGTATTGGCAGTTTCAATGGCAATTAGAGATACTGTTTCGAGTCTTTGGCAGACTGCTATAGGAGAATTGCAGTGCAGACCTTTAGGATTTTGGAGCAAAGCCCTACCACCCTCTGCAGGTAACTCTTCTTTTGAGAAACAGCTTTTGGCCTACTACTGGGTCTTAGTAGAAACTGAATGATTAAGCATGGGCTACCAAGTTACCATGAGACCTGAGTTGCCTATCATGAACTGAGCGTTGTCTGACCCACAAAGCCATAAAGTTGGGCATGCACAGGAGCACTCCATCTAAAATGGAAGTGGTATATATGACAGGGCTCAAACAGATCCTGAAAGCACAAGTAAGGAAGTGGCCCAAGTGCCCATGGGCCCCACTCTTGACACATTACCTTCTGTTTTCAAGCCCACAGCTATGGCTTCTTGGGGAGTTCATCATGGTCATTTGAGGAAGAGAAAACTCAGACCTGGTTTGCAAATGGTTCTGTTTGATATATAGATTTTCAGATAGCATCTGAAAGCACTAGAGCCCTTTGCTGGGATATCCCTGAAGGACAGTAGTGAAGGGAAATCCTCTAACTGGGCTTTTCACTTTGCTTGAAAGGAGAAATGGCTAGAGGTGTGTTTATTTACTGATTCATGGACTGTGGAAATGGTTTGGGTGGATAGTCAGTGGCATAGAAGTAACATGATTGGAGAATTGGTCACAAAGAGGTCTGTGGGAGAACAATATGGATAGAATTTTCTGAATGGGCAAAAAATATGAAAATATTTGTCATCAGACTTTAGCAGAGGAGGATTTTAATACTTAAGTATACCAGTTGGCTTCTTTCCCCAGCCACTCCTGTCATTGCTCAAAGGGTTCATGAGCAAAGTGGCCATGGAGGTAGAGATGGAGGTTATGCATGGGCTAAGCAACATAGACTTTCACTCACCAAGGCCAGCCTGGCTACAGCCATTGCTGAGTATCCAGTCTTCCAGCAGCAGAGACCAATACCCTATCCCTGAAATGACACTTTCTCCCAAAGTGATGAGCCTGCTACCTTGTGGCAGGTTAATTACGCTGGACCATTTCCATCATGGAAGGGACAGCATTTTATTCTTACTGGAATGGATACATACTTTGGATACAGATTTGCCTTCCCTGCACACAATGCTTCTGCATAAACTATCATCGGTGGACTTACAGAATGTCTTATCCACCATCGTGGTATTCCATACAACATTCGTTCTCATCAAGCATCCCACTTCACAGCAAATGAAGTGCAGAAATGGGTAAATGCTAATTGAATTCACTGGTCTTAGCCTGTTCTCCACCATCCTGAAACAGCAGAATTGATAGTGGCAATACCTTTCAGGGCTGGGGCAATGTTCTCCAGGAGACTGGGTATGCTCTAAATCAGTGTCCACTCTCTGGTGCTGTTTTTCCCATAGACAGGATTCATGAGTCTAGTTATCAAGGGCTGGAACTGTTAATGGCACCACTCACTATTACCCCTAATGATCCACTAGTAAAACTTTTGCTACCTGTCCCCATGACCTTAAACTCTGCTGGTCTACAGGTATCATTTCTAAAAGTATGAGTTCTTCCATCAGGAGACACAACAACAATTCCATTCAACTAGAAGTCAATAGGCAAAGAAGGGAATTACTCTAGTGACTGGGGTGATTAATCTTGATTATCAAGGGGAAATAGGACTGCTAATAAAATAGTGGAGGTAAAGAAGGGTTTGCCTGGAATACAAGAGACCCCTTAGGATGTCTCTTAGTTCTGCCATACCTTGTGATTAAAGTCAATGGAAAATTGAAACAACCCAATCCAGGTAGGACTACCAATGGCCCAGAAACTTCAGGAATGAATGTTTGGGTCATCCCACTAGGCGAAGAACCAAGACCAGCTGCAGTGTTTTCTGAAAGTAAAGGGAATGTGGAGTGGGTAGTGGAAGATGGTACAAACTAAATTCATGTGATCAGTTTCAGAAAAAAGAACTCCAATTGTTTTGAGTGTTTCTTCCTTGTTTTGTTATGAATATGTTTGCATATATTCATAAAGCAAATATCTTTGTGTTCTTCCTGATCTTGTCCCCTTATCATATAACAAAGGATGTATTAACTTTATGTCACAGTATTTAAATTACATTATATCGAGTTTAAGAGTAAATATGACTCATGCAAATATTCTCGCTGTCCTGATTTTGTGATAATCAGGGTAGGCTAAACATTCGCTATATTAGAAACCATGCATGTGTCCCCAGACCTAGTTTTTCTCCCTAGGTCTGGTTTTTAGAATGCTGGTGATAAACTAAGCCTGATTTATTATATGACCATCCTGTCTGGGAAAAGACTGTAACCTTAGGCATCTTTAGTCAACCTTAAGAGATATAACAGGGGGACAGATATGGCTCAAATGGTTGGGTGTCTGTCTCCCATATTGAGGGACCTGGGTCTGATCCCCAGGACCTCCTGGTAAAAATTAAAAAAAGAAAAATATAGAAAGCGTGTGAGCCACCAGGCCCCGTGCACGGGTGCGCTGCCAGGACCCGCAAGCCACACAGCAAGATGATGACATAACAGAAGAGTGACACAAGGGAGAGCCAAGATGAGATGCACCGAAAAACCAGGAATTAAGGTGGTGCAGGTGGTAGGATGCCTCTGTCCCACATCGGAGGTTCCGAGGATCAAATCCCAGTGAAGACAGGAGGAGAAGGATGAGAAGAGAGGGCAGGAAATGGACACAGAGAGTTGCCCAGTGAATGGACACAAACAGCAAAAACGGAGGGCAGGGGGTAAAAATGGATAAAAGTAAATAAATAGATAAATAAATCCTTTAAAAAATGTATAGGGTAGTAAGATACGGACTATAGTTAGTAGTAATACTTTGACAATGCTCTTTCATAATTTGTTAACAAATGTTTCACAACAATGCAAAGTATTTGTGGTGGGGTGATGTGTGGGAGCCCTGTATGATGTTGTGCATGTTTGTTTTGTAAGTTCACAATGTTTACTGAACACTTATAGTTTGTGTATGTTCATGTATAAATGATATACTTCAATAAATTATTTTTAAAAAAAGAGTAAATATGACTCAAGGAATTAGATCTTTTTCTGAGGAAAGAATTAGTGTGTTTCTGGTTTTACACAGGAAAATGAATATTGTTAGGTGAGAACATGACTGTTATTGTTTATTTTAGAGATTAAGTATTGTTTAAGGAGATGTGTTTGGGTGCCAAGTTGACAGGAGGTGGTCTGTGATGATTGTGTTAATGTGTCAACTTGGTTAAATTGTGATGTCTAGTTGTTTAGTCAAGCATGCTCTGGCCTAACAGTGAGGGTATTTCATGGATTTAAATCATTAGTCAGTAGAGGGCATCTATGGCTGATTACATCTACAATCAGCTAAGAAGATGGCGTTCAGCAATGAGAGAAGTCTCATCTAATTGGTTGAAGGCCTTAAAAGAAAACTGATGATTTCAGCAGTCAGAAAGAATTTTTATCTCTACTTCAGTCAGCCGGCTTCCCATGGGGAACTCGTTGAAACCTTCATTGGAGTTCCCAGCTTGTGGTTTGCCCTAAGAAATTTAGACTTGTCAATCCCCACAGCCACATGAGCCAATTCCTGTTGGTTCTGTTTCTTTGGAGAAACCTGACTAATCCATGGCCCATTACTTTATTTGTTTAATGACATTAATTAAGAATAGTATGTCAATAGATGTCATTTCTACCCAAACTGATCTATAGATTTAATGCAATCCTGATAAAAAATTTCAACAGCCATCTTTGTAATACTGGAAAAGCCAATTATCAAATTTGTCTGGAAGGGTAAGGGCCTCCAAATAGACAAAAATATCTTTAAAAAGAAGAGCAAAGTTGGAGGACTCTCACTTCTCTACTTTAAAGCATAATATTTTACAGTGGTAAAAACAGCATGGTACAGGCATAAAGACAGATTGAACAATGGAATTGAATTGAAAGTTCAGAAATAGACTCTCCCATCTATGGTCAAGTGATTTTTGGTAAGTCTATCAAACCCACCTAGCTGAGTCAGAACAGTCTATTCAACAATTATTCACAATTGCTTAAATATGGAAACAACCCAAATGTCCATCAACTGATGAAGAATAAACAAAATGTGGTATATACATAAAATGGAATGCTGTTCAGCTGTAAGAAGAAATGAACTGGGGAAGCATATGACAACATGGCTGAACCTTGAGAATATTATGTTGAGTGAAATGAGCCAGACACAAAAGGACAAATATTGTATGGTCTCACTGATAAGAACTAAATATGATAAGTAAACTTAAGGAGTTAAACTACAGAGTGTAAACCTAGGAGAGAGAATGTGGGTTGAAAGGGGGAACTGATACTGAATGTATGTAGAATGTTTAATAAGGTCAATTGTAAATATATGGTAATGGATAGAGTTGGTGTTAGCGCATTATAATGAGTATAACAAACACTGCTGATTTATAAATGTGATTGTGGCTGAAAGGGGTAGTCCAGGGAAATTAATGTTAACTGAAAGACAGCTATAATATAATCTAGAGACTGCATAATTAGTGATTGTGGTGGTAGATGAGGATTGTGGTTAATAATGAAGCATTTTTTCTCTTCATTAGCAAGGAGATCTTGGACATGTCATTTAACCAGATTGTGCTCATTTATGTATCTTTCTGAACACTGGAGAAACAATTGAGTTTGCTTTTAGGATTAAATGAGATAAATGTGTCTGGACAGAATTTTTTAAAGTAATGCTTCAATAATTTGTTAAGCTGCCTTTTGTCTGTTATTTTAGTTTTTGATGTTGAAATAAAGTTTAGTTAAAAAAAAGAATAGTGTGTTTCATCTGATTTGAAGTGAAAATTAGCTCATAGGGCTTAGAGTTCATTTATGAGTCATAAGCACTATAGAGTCTGGCTTAGCTAGAACAAATGTTGCTATTAAGAGTAGAGATAAAAGGATAGTTCTAGCCTCAGTGTTGATGGCTGTGGTCATGTTAATAGGATTTACTAACATGAATTGCAAACAGCTTGATTCCCATTTCCCCCCACCTGAGTCATGTTTTGTATCTCCCTGTGGTGAGCATGTGGCATGTTGTTTCCAGACATACCTTGCCAAATTAGGGTGTTGATTACCAGGGCTAGGGTAATCCACCAGTGGGTGTGTAGTTAATACTGGTGAGAGTAGGAACTTCTCGGGAAAGGTACAGTAATAGAGTAGAGATTAAAGTTGAAGATTTTCTGCACCAGCATTAGGGGATCTAATTGTCCCCTGGATATTGCCCAGTGTTGCCTAGTCTGAGGGTGAATGGTCCTATCTCCTATGTGTTAAGAGTATCTCCAGGCTTGTTCCACCATGCTTTTAGTAAAGTAGGTCGGGAGCAGCTACTGGATGATGAGTGGACACAGGCTAAGGATGGTCCCATATTTGGTGGTCCATGTAAAGTACTTGGCATGATTAAAGGGGGAAGTGTGTGAGCTCTGAATTTGCTAAGAGGGAGAAGGAAAACATGAAAGATCCAGGTGGATATTCCTTTGCTTTGGTCACCCACATCCATGAAAACAGGTAATTGTTTTGTATAAGGTGTGGGTGTATATACCAGCACAGGTTACAGCCTTTCAATTGATGGTCTACTCATTTGTTGTGAATTTAAATTTGGTGTAGTTATGCTATAAGTCGTGAATTTAACGTGAATAGGACTATTGGGAGTACTTTGTCCATTTGGGGACCATTGTTCTCCAACTTATCTTAATAGCCCTATTTTAAAAGCTGCCATGGATATGGACGATAGGAAAGGTGTTAAACCCAAGTGATGTTATTTTGTAATGCCCAGTTTTTAGTTTGTTTTGCGTGAAGTGGGGGGGCTTGGTCTGACTGTATAATTTGTGGACTCTTAAAGGCTGTAAAGCTGTTTTACTAATGCTTCAAAAACATTAGCAGAGGTTGGTGCCTTAGATGGGTAAGCCAATGGAAGGCCTGTACCTTTCTACCATTATTAAGATATATTTAAAGGCTACTGCCATTGTAAGGTGAAGACCAATAAAGTCTACTTGCCATTTTAATGTGGCCTTTCTCCTCTGTGAAGTTCTCTCATGCAGTAGGCCCAGTGTCTAGATTTCTGGCATGTGGTGGAGTCCCTAATGGCTTTGTGCAAACCTCTCTCTGATGAGTCTACTACTCTGTTGACAATCCATTTTAGTAGCCCCATGAAGCCCACTGTTAGAAGAGGTAGGGTGGCTCTCCCTCCTTCATGAGGCCCACCTTCTTTGGCGGTTTGGTTGTTTCATCAGTTTTGGCATTATAGCGTGTCTCCTTCATGTCTTGTTTGGTCTGAGCTGAGGTGTGGTGTACCAGGATGAGCAGACTGGGAGCTAATTTGGTGATTTTCCCCACATCTCTTTACCCAAAACGTCTTGGTCTTGCATTTTGCAGCTCTGATTTTGCCAAAATCTTGAACAAATAGCCCATTAGCCACTGACTAGGAGTTGATAAAGTGTGAACCTTAGGAAAATGCTAAGGAAATATTCTGTTATTAGGGGTATTGCACACAGCTCAGCCCATTGGATTCTTTCCCTTATGCGTGGTCCATCGGTAAAGGCTATATCTTTATAAAGTGTGTGTCCATTAACAGAATAAAACAATTATTGTTTTATGTGTTTACTCTTTAAATCATATTGAAAAAAGTAGAGTTATAAACCAAAAGTACAATAATACTGGCATTTATATTTACTCATGTAGTTACATTTATCAATGTTCTTTATTTCTTCATATGAATTTGAGTTACTGTCTACTATCCTGTCATTTCTGTGTGAAGGACTACCTTTAGAATTTCCTGTAGCACAATTCTACTAGTAATGAGCTTGCTCAGCATTTTGTTTATCCAGAAATATCTCAATTTCTCCTTCCTTCTTTTTTTTTTAACAAATCAATTTTATTGATATATATTAATAAAGCATAAATCCATCCAAAGTGTACAATCAATGGTATTCAGGATAATCACATATTTGTGCATTAATCACTTCACTCATTCTTAGAATACTTTCATTATTTCAATGATAATGAACAAAAAACAAGCAAACAAAACTCATCACCTCTCAATCTCTCCATGCTTCTCTTCCCATACATAGCTGCTATTCTTTTTCCTACTCTCTAATATATTCGAATTTATATTTTGCAAAAACAATCTTATATATGCAATATCACCCATATTCATGTTTTACATGAGGTTTTACTACCACATACAGTATTATGTTACATTATTTGGCTTTCCTTCTAGTAATATTCTTCACTTTAGACTTTCCCTTTCAACCACTGTCATACCCATACAATAGCACTGCTACTTAGAAACACCATGATATGCTTTCACCATTTCTATTCATTTCCAAAGATTTACAAACAACCTTTTTTACCAATTCTGCACAGATTAACCCTCAGCTTTCCATTCTCTACCCTCCTTCTGTTTTCTGATGACCTATATTCTAATTATTAACTCCAGGAGTTTACACTATATATTTATTTCATAATAGAGCTATCATACAGTATTTGTCCTTTTGTGTCTGGCTTGCTTCACTCAACATAATGTCCTCCAGGTTCATCCATGTTGCCATATGCTTCACAATTTCATTTCTTCTTAGTGCTGCATAATATTCCATTGTGTATAGACACCACAATTAGTTTATCCATTCATTAGTTGGTGGACACCTGGGTTGTTTCCAGCTTTTCACAATCATGAATAATGCCGCTATGAGCATCAGTGTGCAGATGTCTGTTTGTGTCTCTGCTCTCAGTTTTTCTGGATATATACCTAGTAATGATATTGCCCGATAAATGGCAAGTCTATATTCAACTTCCTTAGGAACTGCCAAACAGGCCTCCACAATGGCTGTACCATTCTACATTCCCACTAACAGTGGAATTTAGATAGCATTCCTATCTCTCCACATTCTCTCCAACATTTACAGTTTTCTGACTTTTTAGTAGTAGACAGTCTAATAGGTGTGCAATAATATCACATTGAAGTTTTGATTTACATTTCTCTAATCGCTAGGGATGTTGAACATTTTTTCAAGTGTTTATTTGCCATTTGTATATCTTCTTTGGACAGTTGTCTTTTTGTCCATTTTTTAATCAGGTAGCTTGTCTTTTTTTTGTTGAGTTGTATGATCTCTTTGTATATAATGGATATTAAACTCTTATCAGATAGGTGATTGCCAAATATTTTCTCCCATTGAGTCAGCAGCCTTTCCAACCTTTTGATAAAGTCCTTTGAGGTGCAAAAGTGTTGAATTTTGATGAGGATCCATTTATCTATATTTTCTTTTGTTGTTCATACTTAGGGTGTAAGGTTTAAGAAACTTCCACCTACCACAAGATCTTGAAGATATGTTCCTACATTTTCTTCTAGGAGTTTTATGGTTGTTGTTTTTATATTTAGGTCCTTAATCCATTTGGAGTTAATTTTTGTATATGGTGTGAGATAAGGGTCTTCTTTGTTTCTTTTGAATATGGCTATCCAGTTCTCCCAGCACCAATTGTTGACTGTTCTGGCCCAGCTGAGTGCGCTTAACAGCCTTGTCAAAAATCACTTGACTGTAGATGTGAGGCTCTATTTCTGAGTTCTTGATTTGGTTCCATTGGTCAATGTGTCTGTCTTTATGCCAGTA
>JAQZBX010058574.1:0-17710 GCA_029593785.1 Cabassous unicinctus
CAAACAACAAAAGGAAACATAGATGAGGTAAAAATCCTGAAAAATCCACAACAAAGGATTTTTGTTTCAGGATTTTCACCTCAAAATTAAACACTTTTTTTTCTTCAAAAGACTTTGTCAAGAAGGTGAAAAGGCTGCCTACTCCATAGGAGAAAATATTTGGAAACCAAATATTTTTATTATTAATATTATTTTTTAGATTAATATTATTAATATATTAAGGGTTTGATATCCATGTTATATAAAGAGATCATACAACTCAGTGATAAAAAACAAGAAACCCAATTTAAAAATGGGCAAGAAACTTGAATAGACTTTTCTCCAAAGAGGAAATAAAAGTGGCTAAAAAGCACATGAAAAATGCTCAAAAGCACTAGCTATTAGAGAAGTGCAGATCAAAACTACAATTACATAACATTTCACACCTTATTAAAAAACAAAAACCAGAAAACTGCAAGTGCAGGAAAGGATATGGAGAAATAGCAACACTCCTTCACTGGTGGTGGGAATGTAGAATGGTGCAGCCCCTGTGGAAGATAGTTTGGAAGTACCTCTTGAAGCTGGATGTAAACTGCCATATGATCCAGCAATCCCGTTAACAGGAATATATTCAGAAGACTGAAAGCAAAGATGCAAACTAACATTTGTATACCAATGTTCATCACAGCATTACTCACAATTGCTTAAATATGGAACCAGCTGGTGTGCATCAGCTGATGAATGGATAAACAAAATATGGTATATACATACAATGGAGTTCTATTCAGCTGTAAGAAGAAATGAAATTAGGATGCATATGATAAGGTGGATGAACCTAGAGGATATTATATTGAGTGAAATAAGCCAGACACAAACGGGCAAATATTGTACGGTCTCACTAATATGAAATAAATATGATGAGTAAACTCACGGAGGTAAACTCTAGAGTAGAGGTTACTAGGAACTAGGATGTGGGTTGAGAATGGGAGCTGATGCTTGATGTATATAGCATTATTAATAAAGTTAACTATAAAAGTGTGGAAATGAATAGAGCTGAGAGTAACACATTATAATAAGTATAACCAATACTGCTCATATATAAATGTGATTGTGGATGAAAGGAGTAGTCTGTGGACATAAATTCGGTTTAAAGGAAGGTATAGAATAATCTAGAGAATGTAAAACAGAGTGATTTCTGTGGTGAATTTAGATTGTGATTAATGGTATAAATTTAAAGAATGTTCTTTTTTGTTTACAAAGTGCTAAGGATATGGTGATACACAGGAAAATTACAACCAATGTAACTTATGGATGATAGTTAACAGTAATATTGTGATATTTTGCAGCAATGGCAAAAAATATTTCAATACTAAGGGACAAAAAATAGGGGAGAATAAGGGGGTATATTAGTCTGCCAAAGGGGCGCCAATGCAAAGTACTAGAAATCTTTTGGGTTTTATAAAGGGTATTTATTTAGGGTAAAAGCTTACAGTTACAAGGCCTTAAAGAGTCCAACTCAAGGTTGCTTTCTCACCAAAGTCAATTGCCACATGTAGAAGGAAGATGGTTACTGCTCTCTCTCCTTTGGGCTTTCTCTCTCTCAGCTGCAGGCTGCCATAGGGCTGTCTCTCAGGGCTTCCTCTCTCTCCTGGCATAGGGCTCATTTCTTTCTGGTCTTTCTATATCAGTCTTGGCTCTCTTCCCAGGGTCAGCTGTAAGCTATCAGGCAAATGGCGCATCTCTTCCCGGGGTCTTAGCTGTTTGAGACTTCTCCTTTCTGTCACATAGAAGGATCAAAATTCTCTCCTCTTCCTATGTGTCTTCTTGAGTGAGTGTCCATTTTATATCAGCTCACCAAGGGCGTGGGGAGTAAACCTGAGTTACACCTTACTGACATAGCCCAATCAGAAGCCCTAAATTGATGTTATCAAATAAACTTAATCAGAGACCCCTCACTGAATTTAATACAATCAAAGCGTATCACACCCAGAGGAATAGATTCGTTTACAAACATAATCTTTCTCTTTTTGGGATTCACAAAAATCTCAAGCTGTCATAGGGAGTATGGAATTTTTCCATTTGGAGTAATGAAAATATTCTAAAGTTGACTGAGGTAATGACAGCACAGCTCTGTGCTGAAAATGAGAGCCACTGAGTGTACACTTTGAATGTATTGTGCAAAGCATGGGACTGTGCACAGGGAATCCAGTGGTGGATAGTGGACTGTGGTCAACAGGACAAATATGAGAATGTTTTCTCATGAACAATAGCAAATATACAATGCTAATATAGGGTGTTTATAATTGGGTAGGTTGGGGGGAAAATGCACCAAATGAAAGATATGGGATATAGTTACTAGTAATATTTTAAACATGCTCTTTCATTGTTTGTAACAAATGTTTCATAACAATGCAAGGTGTCAGTGGTGGGGAGATAAATGGGAGCCTCATATGATGATATGCATGTTTTTTTTTGTAAATTCACAAATTTTACTATACGCTTATTTTTTATGTATCTTCATGTATGAATGATACACTTCAATAAAATTTTATTTTAAAAAATCTCCATCTAGTCATTAGCTGAACACAAAGCTGACTGAACAGAGACTCCAGTGGCCACATATAATAAAAAATACAGACTTTACAGAATTATTTCAGGGAAAAATGAAATAAGCAAATATAAGCAACAGAAGCCACAACATCAAACATCAAAAACAAAAACCCTGGTGGTTGGGATCTGATTTCCAGACTTGCCATATTATATTATTTTTAAAATGTCTGCTTTAAAAAATTTGTGAGATATGCAACAGGAAAATATGGTCCATACACAATACCAATGCAGTCAGTAGAAACTGTCCTTGAGGAAGCCCAGATATTTGATTTACTCAAAAAAGATTTTTAAAAATCTATTATAAATATGTTCAAAGAACTAAAAGAAACCATGTCTAAAGAACTAGAGGAAAGCTGCAAAATGATGTCTCACCAAACTTAGAATATCAATATAGAGATAAATTATAAAAAATAATCAGATAGAAATTCTGAAATGTACAGTAACTGAAAGAAATAACCATCAAAGCTGAAGGTAGGTCAATTGAGATTATCTAGTCTGAGGAATAGAGAGAACAAAGAAGAAGAGTGAACAGAGGATCAGATGTATGTAGGATACCATCAAGTGTACCAACATGTGAATAATGGGAGTCTCAGAACGAAAGGGCAGAATGAGTATTTGAATACATATAATGGGGAAAAAAAACATATTTATGAGAACAGTTAATCTAGACATCAAAGAACTCAATGAACTCCAAGTAGGATAGACTGGAAGAGATAAAAACCTAGACACATCATTATCAAATGGTTGAATGCAAAACAAAGAGAGAATCCTTAAGCAGCTAGAAAGAAGCAACTCAGGCATACAAGTGATCCTCAATAAAATTAACAACTGATTCTTCATCAGAAACTTTGGTGGTCAGAAAGTGGTGAGCAATATATTCAGAAAGAAAAAACCCTGACCCAAAAATTCTATATCCAGCAAAACTATCCTGCAAATAAGAAAGATAAATTAGGACATTCTCAGATAGTTTGTCAATAGCAGGCTTGGCTTACAAGAAAACTAAAGTGAGGCTTTCGGGCTAAAATTAGAAGACACTGTATTGTAGATTGAATCCACATGAAGAAATAAAGAGCACCAATAGACTTAATAGACACATATAGACCAATCTCCTCATCAATGGCAAAATACAGATTCTTCTCAAGTGCATGTGGAGCATTCTCCAGTAACACCATAACTTAGGCTATAAAACGAGTAATCAATAAATTGAAAAGGATTGAAATTATAGAAAATATATTATTGAACCACAATGGAATACAATTTGAAATCAATACAAAAAATTTAATTGGGGAAATTCATAAATATTTGGAAATTTTAACACACTCCTAAATTACCAGTTGGTCAAAGAACTCTTAAGGGAAATGAAAAAAGATTAATGAAAATGAAAACACAACATACCAAATATATTCTCTGCAGCTAAAGCAGTTCTTAGAGAGAAATTTATAGCTGCAAACACCTATATTAAAATAAAGTAAAGATCTTAAATCAAGAATTCATCCTACATTAAAGTATTACTGGAAAATTAATAAACCTAATATAAGCAGAAGGAAAAAATAATAAAGATTAAAATGTAAATAAATGAAATAGAGAAAAAAAAAACAGTAGATTAAAAACCAAAAATCAAAAGTTTGTTTTTTGAAATGATCAAAAATTTTACATAGATTGACAAAGAAAAAAGAGAAGATTCAAGTTATTAAAACAAGGATTGAAAGAGGGGGAATTACTACAGATCTTACAAAATTAAAATGCATTACAGTGGAATATCATGAACAATTGTATGCCAATATATTAGATAACCTATACTAAATAAATAATTTCTTAGAAAAACACAAACTACTGAAACTGACTCAGAAAGGCACTGAATTAGTCATCAGCCCCTAGTTGATACCCAGTCTCAGAGAGCTTTACTGGTTAATATTACAAAACATTTAAAGAATAATTAACAACAATTCTTTATAAACTTTTTTAAAAAATTAGAAGAGGCAGGAATACTTCCCCACTAATTCTGTGAGGCCAGTATTACCTTGATATCAAAACCAGATAAAGACAATACAAGAAAAGAATACTACAGTCCAATTTCCTTTTTGAATATTGATATAAAAATCCTCAACAAAATGCAATAGTGGTTCAACATATGAAAATCAATCAATGTAATACATCATATTAAGAGAAAAAAAGGGAAAACCCATCATCATCTCAATATACACAGAAAAGGCATTTAACAAACTCCAACACACTTTCATGATAAAAATTCAGCAAACCAGAAGTAGAATGGAACTTCCTCAACCTGATAAAGACCATTTATATAAAACCAAGAGCTAACATATTCACGGGTGAAACCTTTCCCCAAAATATCAGAAATAAGACAAGGCTTGCTAATTCTATTCAACATTGTACCAAATGTGTTCAAGTCAGAGATAAAAGGTCATAAAATTAATTAAAAAGCATTTAAATTGGAAAAAGAAAATAATACTATCTCTGTTCAGAGATGACTTGAGATATATATATATATATATACACACACACACACACACATATATATCATTTCTATATATATATAAATATATATCACTTCTATATATATAACTATATATATAGAAAATCCTAAGAAATCCACACACACACACATAAAAACTATTAGCACTAATAAACAAATTCAGCAAAGTTGTAGGGAAAATGATCAATATACAAAAATCAGTTGTGTTTCTAAACCTACAATGAATAATCCAGAATTGAAATTAAGTAAATAATTCCATTTAAAACTGCATAAACAAGAATAAAATATTTATGAATAAATTTAAAAAAAGAAGTGCAAGACTTGTACACTGAAAACTAGAATACTTTATAAATGGAAAGACATTCCATTTTTACATATTGGAAGACTGAATATTGCTAAGATGGAATAACACCCCAAATTGATCTATATATTCAACAAAATTTCTATCAAAATCTTAGCTGACTCTTTTTGCAGAAATTTATAAACTGATCCTAAAATTCAGATGAAAATGTAAAATACATAAAACAGTCTTTAAAAATAAACAAAGTTGGAAGGATCACCCTTCTCAATTTCAAAATTTATTACAAAGCTATAGTAATCAAGAATGTGTGATACTGGTAAAGGAGGGACCAATATATCAATGGAATGGAATAGAAAGTCCAGGATAAGCCCTTACATTTATGGTCAATTCATTTTTTAACAAGGGTGTCAAGAAAATTCAACAGGTAAAGAATAGTCTTTTCAACAAATGGTACTGGGACAAATGGATATCCACATGCAAAAGAACAAAGTTGGACCACTAACTCACATCATAAAAGTCAACTCAAAGTGGATAAAACATCTAAACACAAGATCTAAAAGTATAAAATTCTTAGAAGAAAACTGGCAAAAAACGTCATGTCCTTGGATTAGGCAATGGTTTCTTAGATATGACACCAAAAGCATAAATGACAAAGGAAAAAAAAATAGATAAGTTGGATTTCATCAAAATTTAAAATTTTAAATAAAATAATAAAAAAATTTTAAGTTTTTTCAGAGACAACATTAAGAAAGTGAAAAGACAATCCACAGAATGGGGGAAAATATTTGCAAATCATGTATCTGATAAAGGACTAACATCCAGAATATATAAAGAATTATTGCAATTTGTTTTAGTTTGCTAAAGTTTGCCAAGTCAATATACCAGAAATGGGTTGGCTTTTATAATAGGGATTTATTAGGTAAAAGATTACAGTTCTGAGGCTGTGAAAATGTTCAAATCAAGGCTTCATCAGGCGATGCTTTTCTAACTGAGGACTGACTGCTGGTATCTCTGGATTTGTCTCTGGTCTCTGTCTTCTCCTCTGGGGCCTCGTTGCTTACAGCATCTGGCTTCAGCGACTTCCTCTCCCCCAGGTTCTGTTTATTTATGCTTCTGTGGGTTTTTATCTCTGAGCTCCTATAGCTTTTCTCTCTCTGTCTCTGAGGACTTTTCTGTCTGCATGAATCTCATTTACAAAGTACTTCAACAAGAGTACCAAGACCCACCCTGGGTGACATCTCAGTGAAGTAATTCAATCAAAATTTCCCACCTACAATCGATTCACACCCACAGGAATGGACCAATTTAAGAACATAATTTTCTGGGGTCCATAAAAGACTCAAGCTACCACACTCCACACTCTGAACCCCAAAAATGCATGTTCTTTCCATATGCAAAGTACATTCATTCCATCACAGTATCTCAGAAACCTTAAATCATTTCAGTAACAGTTATTAAGTACAAGTCTCATCAAAATTGGTTATAGGCATGGTCTTTCCTGGAGCAGAATTCCCCTCTGACTGTGGACCTGTGAAACTTAGAACAAGTTATCTGTTTCCAATATAAAAAACAGGGACAGTATAGAATAAATGTTCTAATTGCCATAGGGAGAAATTGGAAGGAAAACAGATTACAGTTCACAGTGATTTCAAAGTCTGAGAGTTACCAATAAAATCATGGTTTCTTCTCCTTGGGTCCTGATGGAGTAGTAGCTCCACCCTTTCCCAGGTCTTGCCCAGCAGCCATGTTCTTGGCTCCACCTTCATCAAGCATCTGGGTGGTTACCAAATTCTAGGCCCTATCCTTTGAGAAGACAGGGGTGACAACCAGAATCTCCCCAACCTCTGGGGCACAGTCTCAACTCCCTCAGAGCACTGGGGTGGCAGCCAAACTCCCCCAATCTCTGGGGATTGTGCCCACCCTCTCTTTAGCCTAGGTGTTAACAATCTCCCTGAAAAATGGGGTAGAAGGCTTACCCTCTTCAAGTGCCAGGGCCAACTCACCCTTTCTGCACATACGAGTGGATCTGCTCTCCTGGCACAAAATGTCTTCAGTTTAGATTTCAGCTTCTATGGTTCTGTCTTTGAAGTCATTTTTCCTTCAGTCTCTCCATTTTCTGTCCCTTTTAGTCCAGGCTGGCTATGGTTCTGTTCATACAGATCTTGCAAAAAATTTGTTGGTTTCACATCCAAGCCATCAGACAGTAAAACTTTCCACATATCCTTTCTGGATAACTGCATTTCCAATCCTGATTTGCAGTGAAATGGCTGACTAGTTCCATGTTTAATTAAGTCCTCACATGGGGCACTATGTGGGCTCTTTTTTGCTAAATCTCAGAATTTTCCAAACCATCAATTTCTGGTTTCTTTGGACAATAAGCATGTGAAAAGTTGCTCAACATCAAGAGTAAATAGGTAAATTCAAATCAAAACCACAATGTGATAACACTTCATATCAAGTAGGAAGACTATAATAAAAAAAGATGAACAATAAAAACTATTAGAAAGGATATTGATAATTTGGATCCCTCATGCATTGCTGGTGGGAATGTAAAATGATACAACTGTTTTGGAAAATAACTTTTCAGTTCCTCAAAAAGTTAAACATTGAGTTTAGTATTTAACCCAGAAATTCCACTTGTAGGTAATTTCTCAAGAATTGAAAAATATGTCCACACTAATACTTGTATACTTGTACATGAATATTTCTAGCATAATTATTCATAATAGCCAAAATGTGCAAACAACCCAAATGTCCATTAAATGATGAATGGATAAACTAAATTCATCCATAAAAGCAATGGAGTACTGATACATGCTACAATATTGATGAACATTGAAATATTATGCTAAGTGAAAGACACTAGATAAAAAAGGTCACCTTTTATATGATTCCATTTATATCAACTGTCCAGATAGGCAAATCTATAGATTGTTGAAAGTATTATGGAATTAGTTAGTGGTGATGGTTGTACAACCTTGTGAATATACTAAAAACCACTGAATTGCACGCTTAAAATAAAGAAACTTAAACTAAAAACAAAGAAGAAAAGAAAAGATGTGTATCCAAGTAGCAGAAAGAGAGAGAGAGAGAAAGGAAGGAAGGAAGGAAGGAAGGAAGGAAGGAAGGAAGGAAGGAAGGAAGGAAGGAAGGAAGGAAGGAAGGAAGGAGGGGGGAGAGGGAGGGAGGGAGGGAGGGAGAGAGAGATGAAAAGAAAAAAGACATGATGATTAAATGCAATATGTGAAACTACATCAGATTCTAATCCAGAAAAAAAGACATTATTTGAATAATTGGGGAAATCTGAATAATTTGTAGGTTAGAGGGCATGCAAGTCTTTCATATTTTTGTCCATGTCTATCTTACTACTCTATAACCTACATTCTTATTTCAAACAATTTCTATCTTTTCCATAATTTAATATTTTATTAAATTCAGCCATAATCTGGGAAGATTTTCATCTCCAATCATGCAAAAATTTCTCTTATTCTTTAAGAATTCACTCAAATTCTTACCTTTTGTACATCTTCCCAATCAGAATTACTCCTAATCTATATCATATCTCTAGATATACTGTTTTGAAAACTTCTATAATCTAATCTAATCTATCTATCTATCTTCTATCTATCTATCTATCTATCTATCTATCTATCTATCTATCTATATCTAATATAACATAGTTAAGCATGGCTTTGTTCATTGCAGCCCACTCATCAAAATAGAAGCTTTCATCATGGCATTAAACTTGCCTTGTAAAGTGGGGCAAACATTGGGTATGTGTGCTTAAGCGCCCACACAATAAAGAGGAAGTGGGAAAAGGGAATTAACATTTATGGAGGCCCTTCTATAAGTCAGACACATAAGTATTCTATATATCAATCCATATTCAGTTCATACACTCATATGAAACAGGTATATTATTCTGACTTTAGAGGACAGTAAAGAGAAATAGAGATTAAATGGTTTACCTCAAACCACTATTACAACTATTGATTGCAAGCCATAGTTACAACATTGTATAATTTAGCCTGAGTCAAATTCTTGGAAGACAGCCCTGTGCCATATTATGTCTGTTGGTACTCTACTTTATGCTTTTCCTTCAAAAGTCTCTCCTGTGTTGCTGGAGTTGGATATACAAAAACTGCATTTCCCAGTCTCCCCCTTCAGTTAGGTTCCTAATGGGTGGGAGGCACTCACAGATGACTGAAAGTCAAGAAGAAGGGAGAAGCCAGTCTAGTGGTGCTTCCAGCAGTAACAGGGATGATCATTCTAGCAATGATAGCAAAAATGGCCCCTCATTGTTCTTAGCAGTAACAATGTCTACATCGATGGCAGTGGTCACTGCTCCTCCAATGGATCAATAGTAACATTTCCAGCAGTATGGCAAAAAGTGCAAGGACAGAAAAAGCTTTTCAATCACTGCATAATACTCCTCTTCCCTTTTGCTACTCCAGTCCAGAAACCCAGCTGTTGCTGCTTTTTTTTTCTTTAGCCTTTCAAATATCTTTTGAGCAACATCCTGCATTAACTCTCTCTCACTTTGAAATATCTAGAACGTGTTTTGTTTCCTTGACTGGACACTATTTAGTATAACATTTGGCTTCAGTACTGGCTCCAGGAAATAAACACACAAAGATGAAAAAAAAAAAGTTTCTAATTGAGAGGGAGACTATGTCCCGTGGGGCAGAAGGATGAAACTATCTTGCTTGCAGTTGCAGACTCTCTGTTCTTTGGGATGGGCATTGTCCATCTCATCTCCTTGTTAGTTGTCCTGGGTGAGTCTAATAAACTGGAGAGGAGGTGTTGCAACACTGCTGAGATTCAGGACTCAACTGGCATATGAACAGACCAAAGATCTAAGTCTCTGGGACATATATTTAACAAGTATAGTGCTAATTATAGGCTCAAATAAAAGGGACAGAAGAGCTATGTGTAGGGAAAAAAGAAATGAGTCTAAGTCTGTTACACTGGGGAACATAAATTCCAGGGTAAGACCCCCTGACAGGGTGCCAAATTCTTGAGTTTGTTTGTCCTACTTATAGTGTCTGGATGTCTCTAGAGCCTTCAGGAGCCCTGCTGTTTGAGGCACTGCTTACCATGGCAGTCAATGAGATCCTGCTGAGACATGCATAAGTGTAACCTCTGGAATGACATCCTGACTCACTTTGAAATCTCTTAGCAATAAAAACTCATTTGTATTTAATATTTCCCCCTTTTGGTCAAGGGCTTTCTCTACAAAACATTGCTAATTGGTGCTTGGTAATAATCCCTTGGTGCTAGGGATGCTCATACCCGGGAGTCATGTTTCACACCAGGGGGAAGGTGGTGCATTTATATGCTGAGTTTGGCTTAGAGAAAGTCCACATTTGAGGAACAAAGAGGCTGTCAGGAGGTAACTCTTAGGCAACATATAATACTAGGCTAAGTTTCAATTTCACAAGAAATGGTTCATAAGTACAATCATCAATATCAATAGCCTAGCATAATGGTTTGTCTTCCTTCACGAAGCACTGCCCTTGTACTCGGGGGATTCTTGCCATTCTATTAGAGAATGCAGCAGGACTCCCCAGGTTGGGAATTCAATATTCTTTCAGTTATTGTGTGGGTCTCCACCCACCAAGACAAGGTCCCATGAACACTTGAACATATTCATATGTCTTAGAGGCATGTCCCAAGTACATACACCCCATCACTGACACCCCATAGCAGTGGTCCTCCCCTGCCAGAGTTGTGACCCTTATGTGAGCCATAATGTCTCCAAAAATGAGGCCAACAAAATAATTTATAAAATTCATAAGAAAATGAAATAATAAAGCTTTAAAAACAACAAATAAAATACAAAAAATTTAAAAATTGAAATACAAAAATTTTCAGACATTGTATCTTTCATCACTGTAAGATCTGTTGTCTTGTATGTACAGTAATAATTTCTTCTATATTTCCCCCCAGTGTCTTATTCTTTCCATTTTATCTTCAAAGAAGCTTTAAGTTACAGAAAAGTCACATAGAAAATATAGGGGATTTCCATATACCCCACGCACTCCCCCTTTTCCACTCTCCCCTATTAATAACATTTTACATGTGGATGGTACATGTGTTACAATTGTACAAATATTGAGACATTGCTACTAACCATGGTCAATGGTTTACATTATGGTTTACATTTTGCACTGTACACTTTTATAGGTTTTGATGAAATTTAAAATGGCCTATATTCGTTATTGCGAGATCATGTAGAACAATTCTAATGCCCTAAAAATGCCCCATGTTCTATCTATTCTATTCTTCCCTCCTCCTCCTGTCTGAACCTATGGTAACCACTAAGTTTCAATTTTTGAAGATTAAGATTCATAGTTACGTGCAAAAATATTGAAGGTTTGACATATTGGCCTGTTTTCTTCTATTGGATACTGCCTATATTCCTGAGGGATTCTTGTTCCTCTAATAAATCCCCAAATCATCAAGACAGGGGAATGAATAATGGACTAACGTAGACTTATCATTCTATTATAGGCTTATTGTTATTCTGGCAATGGAAGAACTTTCATTGTTGCTATAAAGGCAGTGGCCACCAGAGGTTCTGAGGGGAAGGAGAGGGAAGAATAGGTGTAATATGGGGACATTTTTGGGACAATGGAATTGTCTTGCATGACATTGTAATGACAGATAAAGGCCATTTTATATTTTGTCATAACCTACAAAATTGTGCAGGGTAGAGTATAAACTTTAATGTACACTATAGTCCACTGCTAGTAGCAATGCTTCAACATGTGTTCACCAGTTTTAGCAAATATACCACACTAATGAAGATTGTTGTTAATGTGGAAAAGTGTGGGAGTGGGAGGGGGTGGGGCATATGTGAATCTCCTATATTTTTTAACGTAACATTGATGTAACCTAATGCTTCTTTAAAAATAAAAATTTTAAAAATCATCTTTGTTTGACCTGATTAGACTTGAATGCAAGGTTGACCTCATTTTGCCTTGCAGTGGCAAATTTATTTAAATTGTTACCTGTGCTTTCCTGGATGATGTGTCTTGGGAGACCAACTAGTTGCAGCAATAGTTGATTTGATGGGATTGTTGACTGCAAGGAATGTAGGGTATAGAAGAAAATGCCAAACTCAGGGCTTTACACTTTTGGGTCAAGGAATGACAGGAGAAACAGAGAGTTTCTCTTGATGACCCGAAAATAATTTCTTTTCTCTTTACAAGGCAAGTTGCAGAGTAATAGAGGTTGAATTCACAGCTTCATAATATCCCTTTATGAAAAACTGGGAAGAAGTAAAACCCTGATCATTTAAATGGGAATATTTGGGTGGATCAAACAAAGATGAAAAATGTGGATCTTAAAATATCCCTAAGGCTTTTGTGCAAGTGGAAGCAATCCCTCTTGCTCTGTCTGCAGGGGAAAGCTTTCTGTTTCTTGAGGATCCTTTATTTCCATCATGTGAAGCAGTTATATTATGGGAAGATGCCTATTTTCCTCAAGGTTACCCCCATCATCCGACATTGACTTCAAAACTGTAACCAGAGTCAGATTCTAGCATACTCCAGAAAGACATTTACAAAGTCTAATTTAGGAGGAAATGATATGTATTCCAAAAGAATTTGGAAAACGTGAGTGGAGATTGTGTGTGAGATGGCGCTAAGGAGGATAGTCAGAAATGCTGATTTCCTTGCCAGAGAATCTGAATTCAGTGTATTAGTTTGAGCATTTGGAAGCAACATTCATGATTTCCTTGTTTGAGTAGAGTCCTGACTAATGTCTAGCCTACCAACCAGCCTCTAATTCTGGAGACTGATCCTTATCTTATGTACTCATTTTGGCAATTAATGCACTGATTTTACATTGAAGTTAATGATGTAAAAATATCGGTTCCCAGCTTTCTTATTTATTCAGTGAGTGCTAGAGCGCATTTCTTGAGGTCTTACCTGATTATGTAAACTTCTCAGCTCCTAGTTCCATAAAACTATGAATTCTTGTTTACTTTCGTAATACTATGACCAAGACCTAACACACTGAAATAGAAGTTAAAACATCATGTACAATGTATTTAACAACTACATGTGCCAGACACTTTAGTTATCTTATTTCAATTAACCCTTAAATAAACAAGCTTGGAGGGATGATTATTAAATCCTTTTTTATAGGTAAAGAAAATGAGACTAGGAGAGATTAATTTGCCTAAATCCAAACAAGAATTGTATCAAGTCTGGGGCATGAGTCCAGATCTCTTTGAAGGAAAGTCCATGTATTTAACCACTATATGAATGATCACTCAAAAAACAGGTATTCAGCAAGTGGTAAATTTAGCTGAATACTGAGCATTTGAGAAATGAGTTAAAGGGAATAAAGCACAATTTTTGGTGTTAATAAAAAAAGAAAAAGTATGTAATTCTACCAAAATATATTAATATTTACTATATAAATAGCCAACATTCAAAACCAAAGCTTTTTTCTTATAAACCAGACACCTTGGAGCAAAACTATTTCTTGAGTTTGGAATCCCTTCAAGACAATATTCTAAACATTCAGTTGGAAAAAAGAATAAGACAAAAAGATGATAATGAAGAAATTGGGGAGCTAAGTTAAATTGCTGTTAGAAAATAAATTATACAATTCATGCAAAGACTTCTCATCAAAAAGCAGGGAAATCACTCAAGGATTACATTAAGTAATAGGGTTAAGAAGAATATGGTCTGAAAAATTGAGTATCTTCTAATAACTATAAGTACATGAGTTCCTTAAATGCCATACATAACATCCATGAAATTATGTTGCATAATGTAATAACACGTTATGCTACCATTAACTCATTATAACTATGTCATTTGGAAGGCTAATTTTTTGTGTGTAAAACCACTTAACTACATAAAATCGAAAATAATGATTATTATAACTTCTTTCACTTTTTATCTGTAGAGTTCAGGATTAAATACTCCATATGCAGTTATTTTATGATGATGTATATTTTTATGGAGTGGTCATATAGTGTTCTAAGTAATAATTGTCTTAAAATTCCTAAATACATAAATCATAAGATCTTTTCACATATTATCATTGTGAGGAGTCAAAGTAAGTCACTTAACATCTACTTAACAACTCATATAGAGTTGAACATATAATTTGGATAAAATATAAAAAGAAAACTACAAGTTTCAAGGAAAACTAAGATTTAAAAAATACAGGGTCATTACAGCTGCCTAATATAGTTAAGCCCAATTTTCTTAAAAATAACTATTTATATTCATAAATAGTCTAATTTTTTTATTGAATAATTTTATTTTAGAGGAAAAGTTTCCACCCAGATTGTTTTTGTTGAGATTCCTTTTTTAAAAAGAGAAAGAAAAGGAATAAGGAGTGGAATACCCTATTTTATATGCAAGATTTTTCCAAATCCATGTAAAATAGGATATTATTTTTTGCATTTTAGTAATAAGAAAACTGGGACTCAGAGAGGTAAAAATCTGCTCAATGTCACAGAGATATTAAGTGGCCAAGAGAGGTTTCCATTAGTGTATACAGCATATATTCAATTAGTTAGCCTTACCTGAGCATTTATTACCTGTCAGGCATGGGCCTTGACACAGAAAATTATGAAGACGTTTAAGATACAGTTTCTGTACTTAAGGATCTCACCATGTAGTGAAGAGAGACAGACAAATTAACAAATAGTTGAAATGTAACATGATAAGCAGTGTAAAAGATCCATTTATAAGAAGTTATGTAAATTTTTTAATTAGAAAAGTTGTGAGTTTCCAGAAAAACCATGCATAAAATACAGGATCGCCATACACCTTATTATTAACACCTTGCATTGCTGTGGTACATTTGTCACAAATTGAGGAAAGTGCATTTTATAATTGCATCATTAACTATAGTACATGTTTTAACTTGGAGTTCACTGTTTGTGTAGTGCCGTTCCGTGATTTTTAAAAAATTTATTCTATTACCATATACACAACATTTTCCCTTTTAAGCACATTCAGGTATATACTTCAGTGTTAATTAAATTCACAGTGTTGTGCTACCATCACCACCATATATTTGCAAAATATTTCCATGGGTCCAAATAGAAACTTCATACATTTTAAGCCTGAATTCCCTATTGCCTATCCCTACTCTCTTTCTTGGTAACCTGTATACTAGATTCAGACTCTATGAGTTTGCTTACTCTTATTATTTCATATCAGTGTGATCATACAATATTTGTCCTTTTGTGTTTGGCTATTATACTCAACATGCTGTCTTCAAGATTCATCCATGTTTCTATGGCTGAAAAATATTCCATTGTATATATATATACCACATTGTTTATCCATTCATCAGTTGATGGACACTTGGGTTGCTTCCATCTTTTGGCAATTTTGAATAGTACTGCTATAAACATCAGTGTGCAAATATCTGTTCTAGTCTTTGCTTTCAAGTTTTGGGTATATATTTAGTAAAGGGATTGTTGGGTCACATGATAATTCTATACTTAACCTTCTGAGGGACCGCCATACTGTCTTCCACAGCAGCTGCACCATTTTACACTGCCACCAGCAATGAATGAGTTTTCCTATTTCTCCACATTCTCTCCAATACTTATAATTTTCTGTTTGTTTTTTCTAGTAACAGCCATTATAATGGGTGTGAAATGCTACCTCATTGTAGTTTTGATTTGCATTTTCCTGATTCCTAATGATGTTGAGCATCTTTTCATGTGCTTTTTGGCCATTTGTATATCTTCTATGGAGAAATGTTTATTCAAGTCTTTTGCCCATTTTTAAAATTGGATTATTTGTTTTGCTGTTGTTCAGATAAAGGATTTCTTTATATAATCTGGACATTAAACATTTATCAGATATGTAGTTCCAAATATTTTCTCCCATTGTGTAGGTTGTTGTTATACTTTCATTATAAAATCCTCTGAGATGTAAATTTTTTTAAATTTGATGAGGTCCCACTTACCCAATTTTTCTTTTGTTGCTGTGCTTTGAGTGTAAAATCTAAGAAACCATCACCTAATACATGGCCTGGGATCCTGAAGATGCTTCCCCAGGTTTTCTTCTAGGAGTTTGTTAGTTCTGGCTCTTATATTTAGGTTTTTGATCCATTTTGAGTTGATTTTTGTATAAAAGATGATGTAAATTTAATCCATAAAGTCTTCCTGTAACTTAGATACCGTGACTGGGAGAATTATACACTGTGGTGAGTAAGGAAAGAAAGAACTGGATTTTTATTTAAAATTGCCCTTGTAGGTTTTTATTTACCTGCCATTTTTTTTTCTTCTTCCTTCTATTATATGGCTATTTAGACATGAATATAAGATAGAAATTATTCTTTGTGAGCAAAAAATCCTGGCAGCATGTATGATAAATTCTACATAGCACACTTGCCATTCAAAAAGCAAACAATTTATCATCTTGAAAAATCTCAAGAACTTGTTTGACTACAAGAATAGGTAAAGACTGTAAAGACTGGTGATAGGGTGTTCAAATAGAGATTAGATAGAAGAAAGCCTAAACATGACTCTGTTTGATAAGCAATACTCATACCCCACTGACCAGATTGACCTCCCAAAATCTCATGCATCTTTTGTGTTAGAGCTCCCTTTCTTGTATGAAATTCATTGATGACAGTGATGGTTAAGCTAATGTGTCAACTCGGCCAGGTAATTGTGTCCAGGTGTTTGGTCCAGCAAGCACTGGGCTAATTGTAACACAGAGCATTTATGGACTTCGATTACCAGTGAGTATACTGCATGGATGGCTGACTACATCTGCATCAATCAGGGAGATTGCATCAGCAATGGATGATGCTTTTATCCAATCAGTTGAATGCCTTAAAAGGGGAAGTGATTTCAACATTCAGAGAGAATTTCTCCGAAATTCTTCTCCCAGAAATTCACCAAGGACCTTTCATTGGACTTTCATCAGAGCCCCTGGTTTGCAGCCTGCCTGAGGAACCTGGACTTGTGCATCCCCATGGTTGCGTGAGAGACTCTTATAAAATCTCATATTATTGACAGATATCTCCTGTTGATTCTGTTTCCCGAGAGAACCCTGACTAATACAATGACCTATACATTTAAGACATGAGTTCATCACAAATGGCCATGTGCATTTTCTACCACTTTCAAGGTTAGAATATTTATTTGTTATATTACTATATGTATTACAAATCTTTAAATATTTAAATAATTTATTCTCTTTTCATGAATTTAAGATTGAACTCAGCATTCTGTTCTTTTTGTTTCCTCTATTATACTGGTGACTTCTTTTTTTTTCTTGTATTTCTGACCATATATCAATCCATTCTAGTTTTTGTTATTTCTTTTC
>JAQZBX010058575.1:0-17710 GCA_029593785.1 Cabassous unicinctus
CCCCCCTTGCAGCTTGTGCTGCTGTGTCCATTCGCTGCGTGTCTTCTCTGTGTCTGCTTATCTCCCCCTTGCTGTGAGGTCTTGCCGCATCAGCCCACGGTGCCGCCTGAGCCGGCCTGCCCTCACAAGGAGGCCTCGGGACGCGAACCCGGGCCTCCCATATGGTAAACGGGGGCTCTATCCACTGAGCCACACCTGCTTCCCATGGGCAGTTACTAAACCAGGCTTTATCTCTAATCATTTCATTAGTGACATGTCTCGTCCTGTCAATGGGAGGTTGACCAGCAGCTCCAGCCAGTTTGAGAAGCTAACTTCAGGCCATCTCCTCTTCCACTGAGCCCAGAGTGCTGTAGAAGGGCCTGTAAAACAAGCCTCCCTGCACTTTCTGATCTCTTGGTATTCCTGGTCATTTCAGCTGTTTTAGAGCAAGGACTCTAAAGATCGTTTTATTTCAGTGGTATTTTGGGCAAATATCCTGGTGATTTGAGGGTTAGCACCTTTGCTTAGGGGAGAGGGGGGCAGGGAGAAAGTTCTAATTCTTATCTTTCTCACCCTGGAAGCCGCAATCCTAACAAGCTCAATGTCTAGAAAGTCACCCTCCCAAGTTCTTGTCATCCTGCGCACACACTGTGCTCTAGGGAGCCAGTCCAATGCGGAGTACAGGAGAAGCTGACCCAGGAAAACGTCAATCATCCCCTATCAATTTCACTTAGGTGGCTATAAGAAATAAACACCAGTTTTGTAAGAAATGAAACCTATTTTGGAAGATATTGTTCCTGTCATGATGTATTTTGTGGTGTGCAGGTATTTCTCCTCCTCTGGGCCATGTGCAGACTTGAAAAGAGGAAAACATGTGTAAGTTAGGGACCCTAAATCCATGAGTCAAGTCCTGCTCTGCTCATTGACCTACTGAGGAAAAAGGAGGGCGACTCAAGCCCCGTGGGTTGGGTGGCTGCTTTTCCTGTGCTGGGGTACGCAGGTGTGGCTTTCTCCATGCCCCCTCCCCCGTCAGGATTGTGTAAATCTCCCAGAGGTTGAGGAAGCTGTTTCCCACATCAGGGTTCTCTGGCAACCGCCTTGAAAAGCTGTGAAATCAGCTGTTTTCTTTCCCAACCAAAGAGAATACACTAGAAGATAGTAGAGAAATTTAAATATCCTTTGTCTAAATATGAGTGGAAAAAACATGATTCTTCTGTTTCTCTTCAAGTACTTTTGGTCTCTCCTCCGGAGCTGGACACTGAATAGATACTCTACGAAACTTGTTTGAAAAAAGTCTTGGTACTAATTTATTGAAAAAAAAAGAAGGAGAAATCTATGGAATACTCCTGAGAAACAAAGCTTCTATTATCCTTACCTAGTGCATCAGGTCCAACTCAGTGCTGACTTGACTAGAATTTCAAAAGAAGTGAGCTGTCATTCTGTAAAGATGGCCCTTTCAGTATAGTGTTAAAGCTCTTTAATGTTAGTCAGAATCCATCACTGACACAGGAGAAGATAGAATTAGGTAGGCCAATTTCCTGAATGGGAAAGGAAGGGACTGTGCCAGGCTGAGGTAGCAAAGAATATCCTCCGTTGAGTCTATTCCTACGGATGGGGTAAAACACGCATTTAGTGCCTAATCAAACAGCAATGAATGCCAAATAAAGGAAGACAATCTATTTAAGAAAAGCAGAAAAAAAGTGATAGAGCATACAAAATTGGTAGCAAATGGCTGACTAGTTCATACATGGTTTCCTCATTCCGTGACATTAGAGAACTGAGAAGTGTAGCGTGTCCATTTGTAGAAGTGGGGGCAGGGGCATGTGTTTCTCTGTGTGAGAGAGACGTATCCTAGATGATTAGGTTCTTGAAATATTTTGGATGGCATACTTTCTCCTCTTCCCCTTCCTGATCTTTTTACCTCTTTCTCAAAAACACTTGGGAATATATAAAACATAGGAACAAGCACTTTTGTACTTTTGCCACAGAGACAACGAACCCCGCCTGATTCCAAAGGAAGGATGGGTGTTGCCTTCCTTCTTTCCTCTCTCTTATCTTTTTCTTTAAGTGACCATACAATAATTGCTTGGCCATAATGGATTTTATTTTCTCCAATTAGACTGCACAAAACATTTAGACCCGCTTATTCTTTCAACTCTACCTCTTTATGTGGTACGTTTCTGACTTACACTCATAGTAACAGGGAAAAGGCTAAATCGTTAATAACTCAGCATCTGCTAATTCTTTAAATTAAAAAATAAATTAGAAATAAAAGGGTATATAATTCATGTTTATTTCTGTTTCACATGAAAGAATCCCAAATCTAGCTGAAGCAAGGGAAAAAAAAAAACAAAGGATACTTGAAAGTTCCTTTTTGGCTTAAGTAACTGGGATTTCTTTAGACAAAATTGCAACCAAGAGATAAAAATTTCTCATCAGAAATCTCTGTCTATCTCTTTCTTTTTCTCACTTTCTCTTATATCTACTTGGCTTTGTTTTGTATGCAGTCTGTACTAATCAGAGCTCATGGTTGCAAAACTCAGAAGCCAAATATAGCTAAGCTAAGCAAAAAGGTTTATTGGAAAGATACTGAGTAATATCCTTCCAATATGAAGGGAAAGGCAGAAAGGCAGTCTTGGAAAGAGGTTGCAGGAAGAGGAGGCTGAGAAGCAGAGAGCATTACCAGGAACAAGCTTCTTCCTCACCACTGGATGGTCACTGACAAAGTCTATTCCACATCTATAGTCAGGAAATGAGTAAACAACCATGATATGGGTCTGAAGTTATTGTGGTAGACCTAGTTTGAGACTCATTTTATACCTTATCTCCCAGAGTCCCACTCTGACCAGTGACAGCAGAGGCATTCTGTGTCCTCAGGAATGTATGATCAGAGCCAGGGTCCAATAATCCCCCTGCCCTGGAATGGCTGTGCAGTTGTCCTGGAATGCAGTCACAAGGACCTTTGGGGAAAGCTTGGAGGTAGATTCACAGTATGTGCTTCACTAAGGGTTCCCAGCCCCCCATTCATTGAGGATGCACTGGGATTTTTTAATTGATTCAGATATAGGAAGATCATTCTGTGGCTCAAGTAAGTTCTCTTTCCAGTAGAACTGGAGTTTTTGGTTAAACAAAGCAAGTTGAACCTTGGTGGGTTGCCCATGTATTTCAGTTTAGAGACTTTGTGATCATTTAGCCACTGCTGTTCAAAACCTTCAGATTACTCCACTGTACCTGCTGCCTACTAGGGTAGCTACATCCACTTTTCCTGTGGTTTTTGAGTGTTGTTAAATATTCTGCCACTCCAGGGTCCTGAAACATGGAACCCATAACATCTCAGCATTCTCCATCCCACCCCTGGCTATCCCTAGATTTCAGAGAGCAGCCACTAAGTGCTTTTCAAAGATACTGGCTGAGCAGCACTCATCAATGTATATCTCAAGTGTATGGTGATTTCTGGACCCTTTTGGGGAATATAATTAGAGGATGGATGGGTAGGTTCACAGTCTCAATTCATTCCTGTACATTATTCCAAGGAAGTTCCGGCATATAAATTTTGTTTTGTTTAGGGCATCATCTCCTAGGTGGAAACTGGGTCATGGGCATGTTGGTATTTCAGCCTTCAGTAAAGTGAAAAGATCAAAATCCATGGATATTCATTTCTTGTTCAGTTAAAATTAACCCAGGAGTTGCTCACCTTACTTTTACTGGATCCCATTGGCCTAAACTTATTCATATAGTCAGACATAGCTGCAAAGAAGGCCACAAAATGTGTCTATATCTGATGATCATGTCCTCAGGAAGAAGGGGAGAAAGGATTTTGGGGGACAAATGGAAGTTTGACAAGCAAACTTAAGCAAAGAAAAAATCTCCAGAAGGAAACTGGGTGACCTACAGGATTATTAGAAATAGAAAATAGACAATATCCAAGGGTTCCCAGACTGTGAACACAGCCAGCTTCATGTCACAGGAATGGTCTATTTAAGATGCTGCTGACAGTGCCACTGCTCGATACGTGTTGCGAATATGTATGAAAGTGACATAATAGGACACTTCCTGGTGTCATTAGATTTTCTACTCCTTTACTATTGTGGCAAATAACCATTACACTTTCTGTATCTTCACAGCAGAACCTTCCTATTTGACATCTTGGGTGGAATACTCAACTGAGACTTGGTCTGATTGACTGGATCATAACTTAGAGAGGATGGAGAGAGAGTAGGTTTGGTCCCTTTGGTTGCTAAATTGGGAGGCAGGATCTTGGATCCTGCCAAGGGTCACACAATGGGGATCTCAAATTGGAAGAGGGCTTGGCTCCTGGGCAGCCAAAGAGAAACAAACATCTATTATACAGACTCTCTCCTTGTGGTGAGCAAGGTGTCTGTCAAGAGATTCAGCTCATATCGTCTCAGTAGCAACCCCAGAAGAATGAGAATGTCACTCGAACAATATCCATATTCTGTCTGTGATAGATGCACTTTACACTAAAAAGATACAAATAGGTTGAAATTTAAAAGATTTACCATGCAAATACTAATCATAAGAGAGCTGAAGTGTCTATATTAATATCAGAGTAGACTTCAAGATGAAGAATACTATCAAAGACAAAGCAATGAGTGACACAACCAAAGGGAGAAAAAGACAAATCCACAACTGTAGATGGAGATTTTAACAAGTCTCTTTCAGCTGATAGAATAAGAAATTAGAAAATCAGCAAAGGCATATATCACAGAATATCTGAAAAACGTTGCCTACCAACTTGCCCTAATTGACATTTACAGAACACTACATCAAACAACTGCAAAATATAATTCTTTTCAAGTCCACAAATAATGTTCAACAAGATAGACCATATGATGTATTATAAAATAAATGTCGATGCTTTTCAACAAATTTAAAAGATTAAAATCATTCAGAGTATGCTTTCTAACCACTAGGAAATTAAGTTTAAAAATAAAACCCAAAATTTCATCTAGAAACACTCAAAATAGTTAGAAATTAACTAACATACTTCTAAATAGTCCATGAATCAAAAAAAGAATCACAAGAGAAATTAGAAATTATTTTTAAATGAATGAAAAATGGAAACATAACGTATCAAAATTTGTGGGATGTAGTCAAAGCAGCACTTAGGGGAAATTTTATAGGTTTAAATGCCTATGTTAGGAAGGAAGGAAGGGATAAGATCACTGATTCAATTTTCCACCTTAAGAAGTTAGAGAAAGAAGAGCAAATTAAACATAAAGGATAATAAAAACAACTTTTCTCAATACAGTTGGCAAATTAAATAAAATAAACATATTCCTTGAATGAAACAAATAACAAAACATGCAAAAAGAAATGGGAAAATCTGATTAACCTCATACTCATTAAAGAAATAGAATTTGTAATTAAAAACCTTGCAAGAGAGAAAACTTCAGTTCCAGAAGGCTTCAGCAGTGAATTTTGTTAAACATTCAATACCAAACCTACACGAGCCCTTAAAGAAAAGAGAAGGTAGAAACACTTCTAAACTCATGTTATGGATCCAGAATTACCCTGATACCAAAACTTGACAAAGACATTGTAAGAGCATTATAGACCAATATCTCTCATGAGCATAGATGCCAAAATCCTCAGCATTATAAATTGTGAATATCCGCATGACATGTTTGCTTTTTCCCCTTATTGAATAGCAGGCCTCAGTCTAATCAAGTTCACTTACACACAAAAAAATCCACACAACTACAAATTTCTCCCATCAGTGAACCTTTAATGTCTTAATAGGATGCCTCAATTTCTTCATTTAGTCACTGGGCATATATATTCTTATTACCGTACATCAAAATGCAGATTTGTAAAAATTCCAAATAAAATGCTGTGTTTTAAACTACTCATACATTATAAATGAATACTAAAGTGCTATAATAACAGTATGTGTTTATAATTTGCCATTTTGTTTCTTGCCTAATTATTTTTTAAAAAATTAAAACTTTGCTATTTTGGATATGATGCAACATTTCATTTGATTTTAAAACAATGTGCTGAAAATTTTATCCAATACAGGAACGTTTAAGGCAATTCATGTGAAAGTAAAATGTTTTAAATTATGTAACAGCTACGATTGTTTGGAATGAGTTCTTTCCTTCCAAAGAAATGCGTTATCTGTGGATGAAGGTAGATCCTGGTTGAGGTTTTGTGATGTAAAATTAATGATCAATAAAATGCTAGTAGAAGACAGAAGAGATATAGTTCCAGAGCACAGCACAGTGGTAGCAACTGAGACTATGAGGTTAATTTGGTTAGTTCTACTAAAGAAGAATAGTACATTTGATAAAGTATCTTCTGAAGTGAAGTCTTTTATGTGAAGTAATATAGAGGAGGAGAAAAGCAATGATAAGCCAGACACGACTGGAGGGTTTTTAGAGCACAGGATTTGGAGCCAGGCAGATAGGCTTGAAATCCTGGTTTCAGTGCTTACTAACTATATGACTTCTCTAAGTCTCAGTTTTCACGTTTGAAAAATGACTCTAATAATAATTCTTGCTGCCTAGGATTATTAGGAAGATTTAATGAGATAATACGTGCAAACTGCTGAACATGGTACATGGCACACAGACATTCGATAAACGTTTATGCATCCCTCAGCAGCAGACTAAAAGAAAATGATCGCTATCCTTTTAGTAAATAAAACCTCGGTACAGTGTGTTACAAAAGAATTTCTTTTGGGCTTCTACAAACTTGTAAAAGTCAAGATTTTTGGAAAGGATGACAATCATTGTACTAATTATTCTTCAAGTGGCCAAATGCCCCAATGGGAGATTTATACTTTATATTTTCTTGGATCCAACCATTTATGCTGTAGGAAGAAGCCAGAGCAAAGTGAGTGTCTTCCAAATAGTAGGGAAGCTGTTCTTATGTGCTGTGACAATGATGCTAGCCATGGCACCAGTCTCCCTAACCAAGGGGACTAGTGACAAAAAGTGAGATGAAAACTATACTTTTTTTTTCTTTCTATGTTCTGAGAAGCCTGAAGAAAGTGCTAGGAAAAGAAACAGGCTTGAGATCTGGGTAATGTCCAGATCAGTGACTATAGAATACCCTCCTAATTGTTATGTCACTAGAAATTAACTTTAATGCTTACAATATGCCAATGTCTGCACATTTTTATTTCTGGCATGAAATAATTTAAATATGACAGGCAATTAAAAGTGCCGACTATTATATTTGTGTCTCCTTAAGAGACATGCCAATTTTCACATCCATTCTGGAATATTGTGTGTGAGAGAGAGAGAGAGAGAGGTATGAGAGTGGGGGATAAATGCGAAAAAAATTGGACAAATGATTCACACAACCTTCTGCCTCACTGATGATATTTAGAGACTGAAAACATTTAAAATCTACACTTGTAGGAGTTATAAAATTGCTATGGCAAGCACTATTTTCCTTAAGTGATATGGGGTTTGAAGGGTTTCTTTTGTTTGTTTGTTTGTTTTCTTTCAGGTTCTAAAGTTTCCTTTAATATTTCCTGCAAAGGTGGATTCTTTTTTGCAAACTCTCTTAGTTTCTGTTTGTGAATATTTTATACTCATCTTCATATTTGAAGGACAATTTTGCTGGATAAAGAATTCTCAGCTGGCAGTTTTTCTCTTTCAGTATCCTAATTGCATCATACCACTGTCTTCTCACCTCCATGGTTTCTGAAGAGAAATCTGCCCTAAGTTTTACTGGACGTCCCTTGTACGTGGTGGTTTGCTTCTCCCTTGCTACTCTGAGAATTTTCTCTTTGTCTTTGACATTTGACATTCGGAGTAGTATGTGTCTTGGAGTAGGTCTACTCAGATTTATTCTGATTGGGGTATAGGGTGCTTCTTGGACATGTAAGTTCATTTCTTTCATGAGAGTTGGGAAATTTTCAGCTATTATTTCCTCAAATACTCTTTCTGCCCCTTTTCCCTTCTTTTCTCCTTCTGTAACTCCCATGACATGTATGTTGTTGAGTTTTGTGTTGTCATTCAACTCTCTGAGCCCCTGCTCAATTTTCCATTCTTTTCTCTCTTCAATTTTAGCTGTTCTGTCTTTGTTATCACTTATTCTATCTTTCATCATTTCGAGTCTGCTTCTTTTGTTTTTAATTTTAATCAAAACAATACTTGTACTTGATAAAAATCAAATAACACAACAGAACTTATGAAACAGATATTTTCCAAGCCTGCCCTTGACATATTCTCATCTCTTTGAACTGTTTCTGTATTAGTTCTTCAGCTAGTTATTTCTGCATGTATAGATAACATAATTTTACACCACTTATTGCCATTACCAATTAATTCATGAGGAATGAAAATTTATCTCACATTAACCTCTTCTTTCCCATCCTGTTCCCATTCCCATGTTTGTATTCATATCATTTTTAATTCTTCTACTAGGTACTTTAAAAAAAAACATTTTATTTTGAAATGTACTCTTTGAACACTTAATACCTCCATGTATATTTCCTGAGAACAAAGATATTCACTTATGTAACCACTTGGTGTTGTTATCAAGTTCAAGCAATTTAACACTGATATATAACTAACAGTCTATACTCCAGTTTTTTCAGGTCCCAATAGTGTCCGTTTAGATCCATTAGGTATTTTTGTAACATTAAATAATATGATTAACATTATTTGTTTTCATCGATTTCCTACTGTATCATTCCAATTTGAAAAGTGTCCTTAACCTTTCCTTTATATTTTCCCCTCCACCCCACATTCCATCTTTGTCAGATGCATATCATTTTATAGTGCCAAACATATAATTAACAATTGCATTTCATCCTGTATTACACCAGTATTCCTACTTTGTCCACAGATTGACTCTGAAATTTGAAATTGAATAAATTGTGTTTGCATTAGTATTTATACTAATACTAATACATATTTATATGTAAATATTGTTTACTGCTTAGCCAAGTAGTATATTAGGATTACTTTTCATTCTATAGGTTCAATACCAGGATTCTTGAGCCACTTGAAAGAGACTATTCCTAGAATCAAAACAAAATAGATTTTGTCCCACTTTATCATTTGCCTAAGATCAAAGCCACATATTTGTTCACTTCATATTGCACTGTACTTTTTCTTATAGAGTTTTTATTTTTCCTAAAGTCCCTCTTGGCCCTCTCTTATTTGGGGGGAGAATCATGTCAGTCTTTTATTACATCCTCAATTATCACTAGTGTCAATCATGTGTTATTCCATTAAGACCTAAAACCTGGTGCCCTCTCACTTCTCGCACCAAGCTGAACTGGCACTCTTTAGATCTGCTGCAAATGTCATTCCATCATTGTTTTCCTCAGTTGAATTCACTGTTTCTTGAATCCCATGTCTTTCTTTTTCTTATTTTATTCCAGGTATGTTAGAGTACATCTCCAATAACTTTCCAAGACAAGTTGCTTGCAAATTGCATTTTGAGTGCTTTTATGTTTGAAATATCTTTAATGTTCTCTCATTATTGGCTGGATAGAGAATTCTAGGTTGAAAATAATTTTCTTTAGGGTCTTTAAAGCATTGCATCATTTGTTTTCTAGCATCCAGTGTTACTCTTCAGAAGTCTGATGACAGTCTGATTCTCATTCCTTTATGTATGACCTGTTTCATCTCCATGAAAGCTTTGGGGATCTCTGTCTGTAGTGTCCATAATTCTATGAGGATGTGTCCAAGTGTAGGTTTTTTAAATTCATGGAGCTGAACAGTCAACATAGTTTTCAGTTCTGGAAACTCCTCTTCTATTTTTCATATAATTACCTTCCTTATGCCTTCCATTTTTCTGAGACTCCTGTTAGGGATAATGAAATTCTTGGATTGCTGCTCTAATGTCTCATTTTTTATTTCATATATTTTACATTTTCTATCTCTTTAACTTTATTTTACTTTCTGAGACATTTCCTCAAATTTAATTTTCAATCCTTCAATTGAATGTTTAATTCAGTAATCACTCTTTTAATTATTCAGAGCTTTCACTCCCTCTCTGTTTGTTCCGTCTGGTAGACCATCAATGCCAAGTATGGAGGCATACCACTCAGATCTCACAACAAAGAGAAGCTGCTGAAGAGAGTACAGTTCACCGACAGCCACATGCAGTACCTTTGGAATCCACCACAGAATTTGAGCTAAAGCCCTGTGCTCCTTGGGAAGCTCTCAGCCAATGATTGATCATGGTGGAAATTCTAGAGCCTGAGCCTGACCATTTCTACCCAACAGAGGATGCTCTATGGGTAATCTTTGTGCTAGAGCTTCCCATTGGGCTGTCTGAGACTTTTTAGAGCTGTACTACAGCCTGAAGCTCTTCCTATCCAATTCCATTTCCTCCCCCCTCTCGTTTCGAAGCTCTTAGACCAACACCACAGTCTGAAAGTTTTCTCTCACTAGTCCTGTTCCCTTTCCCCTTTGTCTTTCATAAGCATTGCCTGTAATACATCTCTTGTACTTCTAACTCTATCTTGGTTTCTGCTTACCAGAGGACTAGAACTGACACAGTATCCTATCCTTGCTTTATGAGCATACTATCTTCTCACATCTCTCTGAATATATTTTACTTATTCTTATAACCCCTAATATATCTGACAGAGGGCATTTTACCTGGGACAGTGACCTAGTTGGCACAAGTGGATGGCATTGCAGCAGGCTGAAGTTAATTAGAAAAAAACGATGCTATTAACACATCAAAAAGGTGAGGGGGCTAGGTGCACCCCCCTCCAACTTTTCAGAGGAGGAACAATTTTTAATAATTCTAAGAAATTAAATGGAATAACAATAGTATATGAAAGTATGATTCTCTTCCATCAGCTACTGCATAAAATTGCCAGATTTTGTGGAGAGGTATACCACTACCTCATCAAAATAATCTACCGCAGGAATCATGCATTGCCTTGCACTTTTAGTTATCATTTTGCATTCCCAAGTCATATCTTGCCATTGTAATTTGGGATTGTTGCGGGTAGGGACCACGTATTCTCTTCAGGACCAAATAATAATAACAATAATAATTGCTGTTTATTGTGCACTAACTATATGCCAATAAAATGGTAAGCACTTATATCCATTGTTTCATTTAATCCATGCACACAACCTGATTTTAGAGATGAGGACAGTAAATCTCAGAGAGACGATGCAAACAGCCCAAGGTCCCAAAGCTAGGAAGAGCTATACATCTGCCTGCCTTCACTCACGTCCCTGTCCTGCTTTTCCTGCGCCTGGCTCATAGAGGCTGTTCAATAGCTATTGGTTGGTTGATTGAGCTACCTATACAAATAAGTAAGAAAAGCTTCATTTAGTGTCGTGTGATGTTTGTTTCATAATGGGTCATGGGGAGGGATGGGTATGCAGGGCTAAGGAAGCCTCATACATTCTGAGCTGAACTTCCTGGGAGGAAGCACACCATTGGTCAATATAGAATCTTTCATTTCACTTTAAATTTCCTGACCCTGTGGAGCTCTAATAATAAGTTGCTTTTTTATCTTTGAAATGCAAATGTTGATTAGGAAGCAGAATATAACAAGCCTCTTATTTTTCCTCTTATAATATGTTGTTTAGGGCCTCTGTGGGAGAGAAAGTAATGTATAAACCTATGCATGCTTGCTCTCTTATAGAAAAAACAACTCTTTATTTATCTGTGCTTCTCCTCATGCTCCTGAGAAGTAATTGAACCAAATCATTGATCTCTTCTGGAGTAGCTGGTGAATCAGTTTTCTTTATATGAAAGAAAAGGTTTTGGGAAAAAGAAAGTGTCATTGGCCCATAATCATCATAACTCAATTTAGGCGGAAAATATACATAGGAGCTTTGGCAGCATCTTTTGTGATCTCTTTTTTCCAATATTCAGAAGCCTGAACTTTTATAATAACAAATTCCATCCTTTTTGTTCTTGGAATTCCTTTGTGTGTTGCACATAGCTCATCAGGGATTGCTTGTCATGACAGATACACCCTTGCATTCAGCTGTTTATCAAAGGCTTAGGATTTGCCCAGGAATTGAATATGTGACTCCCTTCCCTTCCCCAGAAATAGTGTAGTTATTTGGAGGCAAAATTCCATTTGTTTTTGTTCTAGTCTTTTTGACTGCCAGCCCATAATACCTTAACATGGTATTTACTTCCCTCAATTCACTGCTTCAGAAGTTACCAAAGAGAGTGGTCATAACTCCAGAGTATAGAGTGGTGATTCCAATCTTTAGACTTGAGCTGTGACATGGACAAAGGACTGGAATGCAAAGGACATTTGGAAACTGAGGCTGACTAGTACCTGGGAACCATTTAGGTTGGTGATCAGTCTCAGTGTCTATGGGGAACATGTAAGTCAAGGCTTTCTGACTCCAGATGCTAATGTTTAGGCCGTATCTTTCAGAGTGGCATATACCCTAATCCAGAGCCACACAAAGTTTTCTTTTTCTCACTTGGCTCAATACAAGAAAGATTTTTTTTTTAATTTATTTTAAACATTTTTCTGAAAGGTAGAATCGATCTGAAGAACATGGAGCCATTTGTCCAATGAATCTGAAATTCATTCATGCATTCCACATATATTTATCAGTTTTCTACCACCTCAAGTGACTGGGCTGGGTGCCAAGGGTACAGCGGAATAAGCAGAATAAGATAGACATGGTCACTGCGATATGGAGCAATGACAGAGAAATCATTATGTCCATAAACAAATTAGAGTGGTTGTAGATGCTACAAAGCAAGGTCCAGAGGTGTATGAGAATTACCACACCTCAGGGGAGGTAGCAAGAGAAAAAAGATTGCTTGGAGGAGACAGGGAAGTTTTCGCTAAGGAGACATTTAGGCTAAGCTGGAGTTAGCCAGGGAAGGAGCTAAGCAGTCCGGCCTCTGAGAAAGCCCAGAGGTGAGAAGGAACTGGAGAGAAGCCAGTGCATCTGGAGCAGAGCACAGAAAGCGGAGTCTGAAGTTCTTCCCTTAGGGTCCCCAGGTAGTCTCTGAAAGGAAGAAGCTTCTATGACCACACAGTACTAAATCTCAGTTAGGAAACACTTGAAATCCATACACTATTAGACAGACGGTGCATAAGCAGCCCCTTCCCAAGGCACAGCATGGTGGTAAAATATGGTCCTCTCTTACAGACACACTTGCACTCAAATAACATTACATGTGTCCAAGGTTATTCATTGAAGCATTATCTGTCCTAGTAAAAGATTAAGAACAACCCAAGTGTCCATCAGTAAGGTGAAAAAAGTAAGGTCTCGAAAATGTATACAAAATGCTTCCATGCATGTAAAAAATGTTAAAAGACTACATTTGCATTTGGTTATATTTTCACAGAGGAATTCTTGAAGGATACCCAAGAAATGAACAAAAGCAGTAACCTATGGCAGTGGAAGGGGTAGGGACATGGGGCAGATGGAGAAAAAGGTGGGAGAAAGATCTTTCATTATATAATAGTTTATATCATTTTGATGACTGCGCCATGTGAATGTATCATCCATTCTAAAAATAAAATAATATAAATTGAGTACACTAGAGTCAAACCACCTTTTTAGACCTGTTTTGATTCCTGGCTCCACCATTCATTAGCTGTGCAGTGTTATCTAACTCTTCAGTGCCTGAATTTCCTCAAGTGTAAAATGGGTTTACTAATACTTATCTCACAGGAGTTTTTTTTTTTTTAACAATTAAATGAAGTAATACCTATCTATCTATCTATCTATCTATCTCACGTAAAGCCCTTAAGTCAGTGTCCAGCACATAGTAGGTGCTTAATAAATCACAAGATGATCATGGTGCTGGTGTTACATAGGGGTATATAATATTTCAAATGGTGTATTTGGCTTTCTCTGGTGATTGGGATTATCGGTGGAATAATGGGTGATTTTAATTTTCTTTGCTGTGCTTATAGTAGTTTCCAAATTTTCTATAAAGATTACACATGTGTGATGAGAAAATCAATGTTTCTAAAAGTAAAAGCTAAAGTCTGTCAATGATGAGTTCTCAACCCGCCACTGGGTGTTGCCTTTACCTGCCTTCTGCTCCTGACTCTTTGAGTCAACCTGACCCACCCAGGCACCAGCAATTACTCCTGCAGGCCACGCCCTCATTCCCTGGCTCACTCTTGCTCCACAGAAGTCCCTGTGGGGCCCAGAAGTCCCTCTCCTGGCTTTAGGATCCCAATGTCAGCCCTGCCTCTGACCTTTAGGACCTGCGTTGGTATTTCTTTACCATTTGAACATTGACTGCACTTACCTTTGGGTAGGAATTCCATCCTAACTTGGTTCCCAGGAAACCACTCCTGACAACTCTCACTTAACACCATGGTGGCGTTAACCCTGGCTACTCTCCAAGTTGGGGAAGGGATTGGCAGATAGCAAGTTAAGATGATTCATATTTTATGCAGAAGATACAATTATTGGCACGGTAAGAGAGTTGGCATCTAGGCATGATTTCCAATCAAAGAAGTATAGAATTTACAAGAGAGGAATTTGACTTTCTAATGTGACATGATAAGCATGCCTTCTTGTAAAAGCATTTTACAGAAACGCAGAATGGGCCAACAGCAGGCTGACAGTAAAGACAATTGCATCAACTGCTGGAGCAGTTCCACGCAGCATCAAGGAATGCTTGATTCGGAAAAACAAATGATATAAAACAAGCTATGCAGAAGTGTAAGGATGAGAGTACCAGATGCTGATTTCTCAGGAGTTGTAGGCAAAGAAGGGTGATAGGAGGTACATTTCTAGCCTGAGGTGAACTTGACAACCAGAGAGAACTCTTGCTGAGGCTTGGTCCTACCTAAGATCTCAGCCACATTCACTGCACTTCCAAGACACAGGGAAAATAAGTTGTCATTACTGTGTTTTATGTTACATATGTTGATCAACAGGCAGTATTCATGCATCAACACGTGCTTAACATTCAGCATAGTTCCCTTTAGGCTGACATAGAAAAGCAAAAAGAAAGGGTAAAATTAAAAGTTAACATTTCTGCTGACTTGAGACTATCTGTAGCTTGGTATTTCTAGACACCAACAGGAAAATATCTGCATTGCTTTGCATCATTTTAATGCTTACAGAATTTTCCAAATTTTCTAAAGAATGTTTACTGTAAATTGATAATGGGATTTTCTTTTCCTATAGGTATAGTTCCCCTTGGCATAAATGCAAATCCAGATATTAAACAGCAAGTATGTATGTTTTTATTTGTGCTTTCTTCTTCTTTTATACTTTTTATTTATTTTAACTGATTGTAGAATAAGAGCAGCAGAAAGTATGCTTAATACAGGGAATTATGGTCTAGAGGATGCAAAGCCATAGAAATTCAAGTTTAATGCCCAACTAACAATAATTATGGTAAAAATTAATCATTGGTTTTAATGGGATCTGAAAATACATGGCCCTTAAATGTGGACTGTAGTTGATTTTGCTTTACAGCTATTTCCTGAAGGTCCTCCATAAAAAAGAAACAAGCCATAAAAAAGGAAAAGCCACAAAAGAAAAGACGTAAGGAAATAACATTTACCAAATGCCTAATGTATACCAGGTCTGTGCTAAGTACATGATATACCTTAAGTTTTTTATTCTCCACAGCATCCATATAATATGGGCTGGTGTTCTCATGATGATGGTGGTGGTGGTGGTGATGACTACAAATTATTGAGCACTTTCTATGTGCTTTCTTCATTCAACATGTATTCATTCAACAAACATGCATTGAATGAACTGTGTGCAAGGCACTGTTCTGGGCACTTGGTATACATCAATGATTCCTTGCCTTCTGAAGGTACATTGTGGTGATAGGTCTTACTGAGAAGGTGATACCTGAAGCAGCTGAAGAGGTTGGCCATGTGGATATCTTGGGAAGAGGGCTCCAGGCAGAAGAACAGCCAGTGCAAAGGCCTTAAGGCAAGAAGATGCTTGGAGTGTTCAAGGAAGAGCAAGGAGGCCAGTGTGGCTGGGCAGAGGGAAGAAGAGAGCAGTAGGGAAGAGGTCAGAGCTGTTATGGGGCCCAGATCCTGTAGCACTTTGCAGTCCAGTGGAAGGAATTTGGCTTTTGCTGTGAGTGAAATGGTAACTCACTGGAGAGATTTGAAGAATTAAAGAATCACTATGGCTGTCATGTTGAGAATAATATTCTTCCTTCCTTACATTATTTCATTTAATACAATATTTCTCTTAGGTGTCTGGGGTTATTCTCATTTTACAAATGAGAAGCTGAGGGGAGGAAAAACCAATTAACTTTATGTGGAAGAGCCCGCAGTCAAATCCAAGAATGTCTGACTTCCAAACTTGGGTTCCTTTTAAAATTGCTTTGCAAGAACATTCTAGGTTCACATTAGTTCATGATGACTGAAATACGGATTTCAAGTATAGAAAGAAGCAATGTATTCTCTCTGACTTGATAGATGAAGGGCAGCAAAAATAATAAATGTATGGATTAATTCAGCAATGACTATTGAGTCCCTTCTAGGCACCTTCGTAGGCACCTTGAGAAGTATTGGAGTTACAAACTCATCCCTTGGTAGCTTATGGTCTAAAGGAGGAAAGATGGATATTAACAAATTCGTGCAATGCAGTATTATAGGAATCATTAAAGAAGAATCTATAAGTGGTGTCGGTTTGAGTGGGCACTCACCATCTCTCTAGGAGGAGACGGCTGAGAAGGGCCAGGATCCTGCCTGGGAAGACTGTTTTGAGAACCCACGGAGCAGGAGTTTTCAGGGCAACAATCTGGAGGGAACTGAAAAAAGAGATAAAAAGCCCAAGGGAAAATCGTGAGTTTTTCACCCAGCAGCTAAGCCCCACCCTTAAGGCAAAAAGCCACGAGTCCTGACTCCCGGGAGCCTCCTCTGAGAGTAAGAGAGCTCTGGTGAAGAGTGAAGAGGGGTTTCCTTTCTGTGGGTTTGGTTACCTGGATCCCCATTGAACTTTAGGGAGCATACCAGCTGGCAAGGGGTGGCCCGGGAAGAGGGGAGAGGCAAATCTGCTTAGGAAACCTGATTTACCTAGCTGACCTGGGGAGAGAGGAACTTGGGCTGGTAGAGGGTGGAGTCAGGCAATTGACTAGTCCTGTGCTGAAAATTATAAAAATTCCAACTCCCCTAAGGGAGGCAGGCAGTACGAAGGGCTTAATAAGCTTCCAAGAGCCTATTTAGGGTCCCCTGGAAGGAGGGGAAAGTCTGGAAGAAGGTTGAGAGTCATTTTTCTGCGGTGAGTTTGGATATCAGGATCCCATTTGAATTTCAGAAGGTAACTCTACCTGACCAGGAGAGGTGAGGGGTGATCCCATGGCACAGGCTATTGCGTCCTGCTGCACTGGGAGAGAAAGCAATAAGAATAGAAAAGGGGCAGAGATAGACAAGCTCCTAATCAGCAGGAATCTACCCAACTGCAAAGAGTCAAACCTGCCCTAGGGAAAATGACTGGATGGCTCTTTAGCTGAATGGTCCAACGAGAAAGTGTAGCTCAGTGGAGGAGTCTCTACTTTGAATATACGAGGTCCCTGGTTCAATTCCCGGCTCTCCTTAGAGTAATGATCCACCGGGTTATCAAACACCCAGATGATACTTTAGGACAGGGAACACATAGACATTATTTTTGTATTAGCTTCTCTTGGGTCTCTTACTTTTCTTTAAAAAGTTGCCTTTTTTAAAAATTTAACTTCATTTACTCACGAAAACCTGATTCAAAACCTGCAGAGGGCAGGCTGCTGGATAATTGATCCATGAACACCAGCAGCCTGAGAAGCACCTCAGGGTCCTAAGAGTGAAGGC
>JAQZBX010058576.1:6490-17810 GCA_029593785.1 Cabassous unicinctus
GTAATTAGCCATTTGTGTAATGCAAAGCAAAATCTCAATGAGACATCACTTTATAACCACTAGAAAACCTACTATTGAAAAAAGAAAACAAAAAATGTTAGGATGTGGGGAAACAGGAACACTCACTCATTGTTGGTGATAATGTAAAATGGTACAGCTGTTGTAGAAAAGTTTGTTGGTTCCTCAGAAAGTAAAGTATAGAATTACCATATTACCTGGTGTGGCAGTTTGATATTATTTATAAATTCCAAAAGAGATATTATGTTTTAAACTGGTCTGCTCCTCTGGGCATGAAACCCTTTGATTGTATTAGATTCAGATGAGATGTCTTTGATTAAATTATGTTATTAAGTTTAGGGCTTTAATTTGACCACATAATTAGGGTGACTTAGTTTGTGTCCCTGTCCCCTTTGAAGGCTATATAAATGGACACTCAAGGAGACACACAGAAGTAGATGCACAGAAAAGATAGAGAAATAAAGAGAGCTCCATTGACATGGAAGAGGAGAGAACATGTCAGCTTTGATCCTGTGGCCCTGAGGAGAGAGATGAGCCATTTGACTGACTTTACAGCTGATCTTCTGGAAAGAACACTGCATCTGAGCCCAGAAAGAAATGAGCCCTCCATCCTACAGCTGAGATCAGAAGAAGCTGTGCCCACAGAGCCTTATGAGGAAAGAGGAAGGCTGAATCCTCACAGATATCACTCACCATCTTGCTTCAACACATGGCAAGAGAGTTTGGTGAGGAAGTAAACTTGAGTTGGACTCTTTAGGACCTTGTAACTGTGAGCATTTACCCCCAAATGAATACCCTTTATAAAAGCCAACAGATTTCTGGAACTTTGCATCAGCACCCCTTTGGCTGACTAATACATTTGGTGTCCTAGTTTGAGTCTTTTGTGGACCCCAGAAAATTATGTTCCTAAGCGAACCCATTCCTGTGCATGGAAGCCTATTGTATGTGGGACTTTTTTTCCCATTTTTTTATTTTTTAAAAGATACTTCAATTACATAAATGTTACAGAGAATATATAAAGGATTCCCATATGCCCCACTTCCCACACCTCCCATATTTTCCAACATTAACAACATCTTTCATCAGCGTGGTACATTCATTGCAATTGATGAACACATTTTGGAGCATTGCCACTAAGTGTGTTTACATTGTAGTTTACACTCTCTCCCATTCGACACTGTAGGTTATGGCTGGATATATAATGGCCTGTATCTATCATTGCAATGTCATTCAGCTGATTTCTGAGTCCCAAAAATGCTATTACATCTGTATTTCCCTCTACCTAACCCCAGAACATCCATGGGTCACTGCCTCCACAATGGTATTTCTTCCATTGCTAGAATCACAAGTAGTCTATAGTAGAATACTAGTAAATTTATTTTAGTCCATAGTTCATTTCTCAATCCTGAGGACTCTGAGATGTGATGCCTACTCCACCATTAATTGAGGGGGGCTTCAATCCCATACATCTGATGAGTGGGACTTTCTTGCTTGCAGTTGTAGGCACTCTTGGTTCCTTGGTATGTTGTTTGTCCATCATCTCCTTCCCATTAGTTGTACTGGGTGAGTCCATTGAACTGGAAAGTAGGTGTTGCAACTCCACTGTGATTCAGGGCTTACCTGACACATTGACAGCTTAAAGATTTAAGTCTCTTAGATGTACATCTACCAACTCTAGTACTAATTATAAGTTCTAATAGAAGGACAGAAGAGTCATGCATAGGGAAACCACTGCTGAGTCTAACTCAGTCACACTGGGGAGCATAAATACCAGATTATGGCCCACTGGGAAACGGCCAAATTCCTGAGCTGTCTGCCCTGACTATAGTGTCTAGATATGGGGACTTTTTTAATTAGATTTAGTTAAAGGACATTGATTACTTGCTTTAGGGCCTTTAGATTATGTCAATGAGATGTGACCCAGGTTAGGTCTCTGCCTTCTTGCTGGGGCTTTATATAAACAGAAAATTGAAAACAGAAACACACAGAGTAAGGAAGCCACCATTTTGACCCCACTGTGTTAGAGAAAGGACTCCAGAATTGCCAAAAGCTGCAGAAAGACAGAGAAGCCCTGAGAAGCTGAGAGAGACTTCAGAGGCTGGAATCAGTGGAGAAGCTGAAAAATGTGGCACCCAAGGGGCTAGGCCCATGGATCAGCTCAAAGCTAAAAGACATTGTGAGCCTGGAGGAGAAGGCAGAGAGAGAATGGCAGACCTGCCATTTTGCCTTGCCACATGGTATGACTCCAGGATTTGCATTGACTTGGACCTTTTCACAGCTACAGAACTGTAAGCATTCACCCTATTAAATCCCCACTGTCAAAGCGAACCTATCTCTGGTATTTTTGCATTGGCAGCTTTGGCAATCTAAAATACTTGGCAATCCCTCTTCTAGATATATTCCCAAAATAATTGAAAGCAGATATTTGCACACTGATATTCATAATGGCATGATTAACAGATGCTAAAAGATGGAAGCAAACCAAGTGTCCATCAATTAATGAAAGGATAAACAAAATGTGGTATGAACATACAATGAAATATTATTCAGCCATAAAAAGGAATGGAGTTCTGATACATGTGGTGATATGGATAAACCTTAAAGACATCATGTTGAGTGAAATAAGCTGGACACAAAAGGACAGATATAATTGGGCACACTAATATGATTAATTAGAATAAGCAAATCATAGAGTCAGAATCTGGAGTATACATTAGCAGGGGCCAGGTTGGGGGTACAGGATGGGGAATTAAAGCTTGACTGGTACAGAATTTCTGTAGCACATGAAGGAAAAGTTTTATAATGGAGAACAGTGGTAGTAGCTAACATCGAGAATGTAACTACCACCACTGTATTATGTATTTGCAAGTTGTTAAAGGGGAAAATGAGAGACTGAATTTTTTTCTAAAATAAAAAAAATATAAAAACATAGACCTGTACAACACAAATGAACCCTAATGTAAGGCATGGACTATACGTAATAGTACAATTATAAAAATAATCTTTCTTCAGTTATAACAAATGTACCAGAGTAATGCATGGTGATAATAATGGGAGTGAGCTCTGTGTTCTCTGATTTTTCGTAAATCTAAAACATCTGTAATAAAATAATATTTAAAAATGTAGAAAAAGGCAGGAGATATACTTGTAGGACACAACAAACTTTACTGGGTGGCCCTTTGACAAGTTTGCAGGAAAAGATATTTCCCTCAAAGCAAGAGATCTTCCAGAATCAGTGGTGAGTTTGTGGCCGGCATCTAGAAGGGGTGCAGGACAAAGGAACTCCCAGGTGAGAGGATAATTGGAGAGGGGATTATATATCTAATTGAGGCTACTCTGCAGCATGGTGGGAGTCTCAAGTCCAGGGAGTTCCAAGGCAGTAGCCATTTGTGGTTGTTTATAGCTACAGTGTTTGTCTTATCTATGTTTAGCAGATGTTGGGTGCAGGTCTTCAAAGTACCTTTAACTGCCCTATATTTAAACACTTGGATATGTAAATTTTGAGTTTGGTATACTGTATTAGTCAACCAAAGGGGTGCTTATGCAAAGTACCAGAAATCTGTTGGCTTTTATAAAAGATATTTATTTGGGGTAGAAGTTACAGTTATAAGGCCCTAAAGAGTCCATATCAAGGTTACTTTCTCCGCAAACTCTGTTGTCACATGAAGCAATATGGTGGGTGACCTCTTCCTTCCTCTTAAGGCTTTGTAACCATTGGCCAATTTGATGGAATTATGAATTCCAAAAATATAAGTAGATCATGCTTGTAAACTGATGTGTGAATCTGGGCATGATTAGGTTATGATTAGGGTGTTGAGCCCCACCCCTTGGTGGGTGGGGAATCAAATATAAAAGGCATGGCAAGAACAGTATTGAGAAGCAGTCTTTGAGAAACAGCTTTGATGTTGGAAAGAAGGCCCCAGGGGAAGAGAAGCAAATCATTTGCCTGATCACCTACAGTTGACCTTGTGGAGGAAACAGGAGCTAAGCCTGGACAGAAACGCAGCCCCGGGAAGAGAGGAACCCAAGAAGCCTGAACCCTGGGCAAATGTCGGCAGCTGTCTTGCTCCAACATGTGACAATGGACTTTTGTGAGGGAAGAAACTTATGCTTTATGGCGTGGTAACTGTGGACTTCTACCCCAAATAAATACCCTTTATAAAGACCAACCCATTTTTGGTACTTCACATTAGCACTCCTTTGGCTGACTAATACAGGCTCCATGGGCCAAGCTTCTTCCAATCTCAGCTGTAGGCTGGCATAGTGCTCATCACTCTTCCCAAGACTCATTTCTTTCTGGGCTCAGCTGCTCTCTTCTCTTCACAAGGTCAGCTGTAAACTATCAGGTGAATGTCTCATCTCTCTGCCTGGGCCTCTGCTATATCTATGGAGCTGTCCCTCTCCCTCTGTGTTCTTCTGTGTATCTACTTCTGTGTGTCTCCTTGATTGCCCATTTATATAGCCCACAAATGGGGTGGAGACTGTTACACTCTACTGACTTGGTCAATCCAAAGTCCTAACCTTAACATAATTTAATCAAAGACATCTCACCTGAATCTAATACAATCAAAGTGTATCATGCCAGGGGAATAGACCATTTTATAAACATATTCAAATATCTTTTTTTGGAATTCATAAATAATATCAAACTGCAACAGTGTACTAATGTTCCTTTGCTGCTGTGAAAAAAGGCAACAACTCAGGAGCCACAAGGACCATCAACAGCCCTTAAATACAATTATCCCTCTCAAGGACCCATGTTGTGTTATTATCTATGTTATTTCATAATTCTGGACTTTGGAGCCAGTGACAAAGCATCCTAATGACCCAGAATCCAGTACACAAACTAGAATTTCAAATGTTGTTCCCAGCCAGGTTGTCCATTTAGTGTGGGGAAATTTCAGGAGAACGGTTTCAAAAATTTTTTTTGTTCAATCTGTAAAGTCAATAGAATGACATCATGACCCCTTGGTGCATGTACAACATGATGAGTATTATCTACCCACATAAAGCATGAGGTGTTGGTGAGTGCACAGAGCCCTCCTTCAGAGTCCAATAGGTAATCTAGGGCTACATGGTCATCTAAGACCATGGCCCCTAAAAAACAATGGGATTTGGTCGAGAGGTCCATTCACTGGGCCATTTGTCTAATTTGTATGGATAACTCTTTGATATGGCTACCTTATCTTAGTTTCAATTCTATGTGATATTTTGCACATATGTTATTCCTACTCCCCCCATCAGTGATTTAAGGGTGGTTAGTACTAGAGGGACTATTAAGACAACTCATTAGTGACATTGGAGAGCTGTAGAATTATTTGTGGGGGAAAGTTCTTGAGGCATTTCTGTATCTAAGTAAATATCTATTGCAATTTTGAACAACCAAACTATAGAAAATATTGTCCATGATGGGACCAGGGAAAGATTGTGGTAGAGAAAGCCATTCACTACATGTCCTACATGTCCTCCAGTCACTCCTTGACCTTGTCCCTGGGATGTCTCATCCAAGTTCCTACCCTCATGGTTTCTGAATTTTTAGCCTGTTCTCTCTTTCCCCTCCATCCCATATTGATTATCCACATTTCCTACCCTGTTCTCAGTACTGCACTGCTCCCTTCTCTGCAGCCCTCCTGCTGTTTTAATCCAGGGACTGCCATTCACAAATCCAGTTTGGCCCAGTCCCTCTGCTCTTGCCCATCTCTACCCACCAACCAAACTTGTCCCCTCTCATACACACCATAGACTTACACACACACACATATATACATATAAATGTATTACAGTATATAACATGGTATAGTTCTTCCACATATTTTATTAAGCTTGTAAGGTTTTAGAGATATTTTCAGGTAGGTAAATGTACATCTGTCTCATATTCTTCCAATTATTAATTACCACATAATATTCCATGTAATGTATGGCTGTCATTTATTCAAATGTTCCTAGCTGATTGGCATGTACAAATCTTCTATTTTGCTAATACAAGCCATTTAGCCTTGGATAACTTTATATGCTTCCTTGTAGATATGAACTTACTTTCAATCCAGCAAGGTACATGAATATATAATAAAATTGGTGGTTATAATAGCAATTCAATTTTTGCATTTGATATATATAGTCATCAAATATTCATTGAAGTTGCATTATGATTGCTCTGAAAAGTGTCTTTACAAGTTTGATTTCCAGCTAACACAATGTGAGAGTCCCTCTGTCAAGTTCTCTGAAATCTATTGAAGATTTTCTGATCTCTAATTGTTTCTCTGACACTGATTAAGACTTGGTGTGAGGCAGCTGTATCCCCACTACTGAGGTCAGAGCCACACTGGAGCTGGACATTGGTGTGGGAGGTGCCACTATTGCTGGGCTCAGTGGTGGGTCCCTGGTAACTGGAAGGAAGGGTGGCACACCTGAATCCTCCACCAGGAGCCCATCCACACCCTCAGGCTCCCACTGACCTCTGGGCTCTTAGCCACCTGCCATGTGCTCCTTCAGTCCATAGGAGCCATTGGCACCAGACAGTGGACAGCACTCAGCATCACCCATTTTCTTCAATGGAAAGCAAGGCCCAGAACAACAGGGGATTTGACCTTGTCACAGAGGTGGCCAGGAGTGGAGCAGGGACCCTGACACTAAAATGTCCATTCCCTGAGTCCTCTCACAGACCAAAGTGACACTGAGCCCCAAGGCAGCTGCACTTGCCTGCCCTGGATTGGGAACACATCTGGGAGGTTTTTGTTCTGGAGCATGTTGCTGATTAACAGGAGGGGCCCAATTCACAAGACAGGTGATAGCTACAGGGCAGATGTCTGCTGTGAGACTAACAGAAGCCACACCTCAGGGTTCCCTCCCAGAGTCTCATCTGAAGAAATTCTGGAGCCCCAGGGGTCTCCAGGCCATGGTCTGATGGTGACCAAGAGCCCTGGCTCCAGGCTCTCTGGACCTGGGCAAAAGGGAATGTGTGCCCTGCTGTTGCCCACTTTCAGCCCTGCCCTTTACTTCTCAGTCTCGTTTAGCTGCTCCAATGCCCCAAACCAGGAAGGAAATTGCTCATCAGGCACCAGGTTGTCAGAGGTGCAGCTTGACTGCAGGACCTGGAACTGCAAAAGGACCTGGTATTCCTGGGATGAGAGGGAAAAAGCAGATGGAGGGGAGGCCCAGGTGGGTCTGTTGGGCACGACAAGGGCCACTGCCTGTGTCTGGGTCTTTGCTTTTGTAGGCCCGCCTACTCACCTGCAGTCTCAGCCAAGACCTTCCTGTACTCAGAACAAGTGTCACACAGCTGTCCTCCAGGATAAGGTCCTTGATGCCGCCTCCTACCCCCCCAAATGTGGTAGGTCTACTTCATCTCTTTGAATCAAACACTCTCCTTAAAAATGCAATGGAATGTCCTGATCAGGTGCATCTCTGACTTCACCCTCAACTTATTCCCTACCCTTGCAGTGATGCCCACAGTTACTCATTTTTCTCCTTTTTCATAATATATCATTCTCTCCTGGAAGACAGACAGTCCAGCTCCATCAGAAGAGATCCCTCATGCCATTACCAGCTTCCCTCATCCCTTCTCATGTGCTGGGAGGACCCACCAGCACACCCAGGACTGAAACTATTCAGGTTTGGGGCACTAGAGGAGGGAAACCTGGTGCAGAGGCTAAGGGACAATCCATTCACCCTCTCTGATGACACACACAGAGAGAATATGGGGTCAGGGTGAAGAGACTGCTTAGCCTCTGCCTCACTTCCTTGCCATGGAAGGGGCCAATCTCACTCTCCCACCAAAGCTACACCTGACGCAATGGTCATGCCCAGCTCATCCAGAGCCTTATTCAGTTGTGCAATTAGGAGGGGATGCGTCTGCTTACTCATCTGGAAAGTGGACCTGACCTTTCCAGCTCACAGTAGTGCACTGAGGCCCCTATGGACCAGGTGTGCCTAGGGCTCTTTCTCCCCAAAGCCTCTGGGTCCTAACTCTAACCTGCCCTGACCCCAGGCCAACTCACATCAAGATGGTCTTGCATAGATGAGTCTAGCATGGCCAGTTTCCTGTGGAATGTCCCCAGGTAGGAAAGAGTACCCTGGATGACAATATGTAGCATCAGGTGAGGGAAAATCCCCATACTCAGATTCATGGGAATCATAACCACTTCCCTTCTAGTACTCCTCCAAGTACCAATGACCTAAATATCATTTCTAGTTACCTAATAAATGGGGCCCACTTGATTTCTTGAGGCCAACCCCACCCTGCCTCACCCTGGCCTCAGCCACACTCACCGTCTCCTGCAGCTGCAGCTGCTGAGCTTTCTTTGGCTTCATCTCCAGGGTGGAATCCTTGGTGGCCCCCTCCTTTTAGGGTTGAGAATGATGTCAGTGAGGCCATCCTTCCTTCACCCAATTGACCCGGCAGCCTGACCTGGGGCCTTGGACAGGCTGCCCACCTTCACTGGCAGAAATGCTGCTGCCACCAGCCATGAGTTCTGATTGGAGATGTGAATCCCAGCTCCAGCTATTTCTGGGTTTGTAACTTAGGTAAGCTGCCTCCCTGAGCCTTGTGGCTCATCTGTAGAGTATAGGTGAGAATTGCACCCATGAAAACTCAGGGCTACATCCTGTTATTGTGGTGCTCTCTCCAGCATCTTCTCCAAAGCAGAGTGAAGGGAAAGCTCATTGACATTCCTGTCCTCCTTTGAACTCCTACCCTCTCTGTGAAGATGTTTTCACCATTTGTCATCACTTCAATTCCAGATGAGAAGACAGAGGCCTAAGAGGGCAGTGACTTGCCTCTGACTGCACAAGGAATTGGAGACATTGCTGGCTCCATCCTCTCAATGTCAGGCTCTGCCCAAACTGAAGTCACCTCACCACCAATCACCCACCACTGACCAGGGTTGTTAACCAGCCTTTAACAGTGTGTAGCCAGGAACACTGACAGAAGAACCATGGAAGGGAAAGGGAAGCAGTGTCTCTGGAAACCTGGTTAAGCAGCTCCTCCTGCCTCAACTCCTGTATTCTCTGCTCCACAATCTTGGCCCAAAGCCATGCCAAATGCTGCTCCTACTCCAAACAGCCCTTCTGGAATTTCCTACTGCAAAGAATTTTCTCTCATTCACCCAGAAAGGGGTGTCCTGATATATCAACTCTGAATAGGCAGGTAAAGCATAGGCAGTCAGCAGCATTGGGCTTCAATATTTTGCTTCCTGTTTTGCATGAGTCATCATGATTCACAAGTTTCCCAAATAATTCTAATAACCATCTGGACATATGTCACTGTTAAAGCCCCAGGGTGAAAATCTTTCCCTATGTGAAGGAGACCTGCTAAATCTTCTGGTTCAGCATCTCCTACAGGAAAAGCCCAACTGCTGCCATCACATCTGATAAGCAGGACCTCCTGCCCCTCCACTGTTCTTAGCTGTGCTTGGCCAAAGGCATCCTCTTCCTCTTGGTCCAGACATGACCAGACTGTAATTTTTTGAAGAAACTTTCACTGTGAAACCAGGAGACCCACAGTCTTCACTGACCACAACCCTTGCCTCCACATTATCTGGATCAGCAGGTCCCTGCTCAATGAGTTCTTCTTCATAGTTTGGAATTCACAGGTGATGTCCCTTTGGGGAGGAGAAGGAAAGGAAAAGTTGCAGATTGGTGATGAGTGGTGAGAGAGCAAATTTGTGTGATATTGGTCACAAAGGATGCTAACTGCCTAGAGGAGTGGTTATGAATCTAGGTGACTCTTGCCCATCCAGGGTCACAGGGTACAGATGGGTGAGCTCTCAGGTGTCACATCTGGCACTCCCATGCCATAGCACCTGAACAAATTTTTATAATTTTGATTTCAATTGGACAAAATGTTGTGGGGCCTTGTAGCAAACACTTGGAAAGCTCCCATATGGCTCAGCTCTGTACCTCAACCGATAGTGGGTCCTGGCCCCAGGAAGCATTGCCTTCCAGCAGGGCCCAGGCCACTGAGGCACACTGCTTGCCTTTTGATAGGTCCCTGGTCCATCTGGGGCAACTGTGGAGACAGGCCAGCCCACCTGAAAACTTCCTCCCAGGTCTCCTTCAGGCAATGGATTTGAGTTGCTCTGAAGAGCAGAGAGGAGAGCATGGAAGGAAGAGAAGTTCCTGAGGATTTGGCGCTCTTGGGGAAGGAAAAAGTAACAACAAATGAGACTTTAGAAGCTGAGCTCCCTCCTGCTGCAGCATCACTTCCCCTTAGCTGGCCTCTCATATTCTGGAAGATGCTGATTCCAAGAGAGTTCTCAAGGGCACACCTTGGGCCCAGGAGGTGACATTCACAGGGAGGAGGACTTTAGTTCAATCTAAGGATGGAACATAGGTAGGAAATTAGTGTACTGCACCTGGGACATGCCAGGAAATGACTGTGCTACTAGACAGGGAGGGTCTGGGGATGGTGAAGGGGTCATGATCACAGACTCCAATCCTGAGGGCTGCTTAAAAGGGAAGAGTGAGATACAGAACCTAGGGTGGGAGGCAAGATGGCATCAGTTTAGGAGGTCACTAGCTGACTAGCTCTCTGAGGATGGCCGATTGTGGACAGGGTCCTGCCCGGGGGTCTGTGCCGTGGGTGCACGGAGTGAGAAGCTTGGGACATCTAGCTGGAGGCAGATTGACAGTGTGGAGTGATCGGTAGAGATTAATGAGTTTTAAGCCTGCCTGTGGTGGTTAACACAGACGGATGAGCCCCACCCACAGGGAAAAAGGCTGCTTTGAGCCATGAATCTTGTAACCCTGACTCCCGCTCCCAGTGTGAGGGAGAATTCTCCGAGAGAGGGAGGGTTCTGACAGAAGGTGGAGAGGGGTTTAACTTCTGTGGATTTGGCTGCCTGGACCCCCCCATAGCTTGGGGAGCAGATAAGCCAGCTTGAAGCAGTGCCAGGCTGAGGGGGGAGGTGAATCTGCTGAGGAAACCTGATTTACCCAGCAACCCACTGACACTGAGGCTTGGCTCCAGAGGGGGCGGAGTCAGCCAATTTTATCGCTCTGCACTGACAAGCATCAGAGTTTCAGCTCCCCTGGGGAGGCTAGGAAGTGGGAAGTGCTTGATGAGTTTCCACGAGCCTATTTAGGGTCCCCTCAGTGAAGGGGGTGGTCTAGCAGAGGACTTCTTTTGGGTCCCTTATTTTGACAAAAAAATAAAAATAAAAAGAAGACAGTCACTTAAAAAATTGAATTCTTCTTTTTAATTTAGTTTAATACCTAAAATCTGCCTCAAAACCTGCAGATAGAACCCTGCAGGGAAATTGATTGATAAACATAAGCAGGCTGAGAGGATCCACAAGGACCCTAG
>JAQZBX010058577.1:0-17713 GCA_029593785.1 Cabassous unicinctus
AAATGAGAACTACATAAAAATCGTAAAAATATATGCCTATCACTTTCCTATACAATAGGAGCCTAATGATGGTGACAATAATTATAATAGTTATTCATTCTTGAGTTTATATGGCTGGTGCTTTGGCTCATCAGAACTCAGCATTCTCGATCACAGTGGTCAGTGAATAAAAACAGATATGGAAAGCAAAACTGGGCTTGGGGAGAGGGGGTAGGCAGTGCCCTCCAAGGTCTAGCACATATCGGAGGGACCAGGAACTCAATGCTGGCAATTTTGCCTGAAATCTCAGTGATTTGCTCCTCTTGGTCCTGTAGTTACATATTGTGTTTCCGAGTAGATTTTCCCCTAACAAATATTATTGTCAGATGCCTAGCTGTTAAATTGGCACCACATATCCCAAGTTAACATATATTGAAAAGAAAACCACAATATATCCTTCCAAAGACTATTTTTTATCTTATTTCTCTAAAACCTCCAGAGAAAAAAATATATCAAGGGGAGGAAAACTGCTGGAAGAATATTTGTTGACAAGTTTCAGGAAAGAGGGAAAACTCTTTAGTGTGCTCCAGTGGAACACATGGGGTTATCTATTTATCCCTCAAAAAGGATACAAAATGCTGATAAAAATAAGTTTGTGATTTACTAAGTGACATGTTTTCCTGAAGTTTTGAATAGGTGACCATAAAACAAATAAGCACTATTACTGAGATTAATTTATAGCCATAAAAGAAAAGAAAAAGAAAGATAATCATAGTTATATGAATAAAGTTCAAGGAACACTTGAAAGAACTGGCACTTCTTGCATGCTATGCTGATCAGTCTGAAAGAATCATATAATTACAATATCCAATATAGAAAAAGGAATAGAGATAAATCTTAAGTGGGAAGATAATGAAGTGGGGCCTTTTATTAATCTCTTCATGAAATGTTTCTTCTTCTCTTGTAAAAAGGAAGCAGCAGTTCACCAAAAAAGAGAGAGCAATTCAAATAGCCATGTCTTAGATGAACCTCTGCTTTCTAGAAGATAAAATATCCCATTATTTCCTTTTCTCTGGGTTCCTCGCAAATTAGAGGAAATTGTGAGTTGCCTTTTCTAACAATGCATAAGACAAATAATCCTTTAATGATCTTGTTACCAACATTAAGTACAGTGACTGACAGAGCATACTGTAATTAAAAATAAATAGGATGTTTTCTTGAAATAAATCAGATTTTAATTGGCATTTTAATTGAAGGGATGTTAAACAAAATGACAGTATATTATTCCAGATTGTACTCTTTAGGCAAAATTTCACACGATTGTGTGTTGTTGTTAGTTTATTTTAACATTTGAACCAAGGAAGATGTTTTTACATTTCTTTTTATTCTAAAATAACTGCCAGTATTTCACATTGGAAATGGAGGTAAATATTAGTAAATCAGTCAAGCCAAATCCCTTTCTAAAATTGCTGGGAGGCAATTCTCCATAGATTTCATGCATTTCTGCATATCTTGTGGCAGTTTTTGTTTTGGGTTATCCTTTCAGGGATGTCTGTATAGCGAGTGGCCTTGGAAGATAGTGTTAGTATCTCCCTCTGGGGCAGAGGGCAGAATTGTTTCCTGACCAGTATATTAAAGGTAATGTCTCCCACCAGTCAAAGTTTGGACAGGTTTCTAGGAGCCCCCCTTAAAAGATCAGGGTTTTCTAAGCTCAGGGATACTTAGCTGTGACATGTACAGCATCTACAGGCTGCCTCTGCATTGCCCCGTGGGACTTGTGGGGCCAGGGGAATAGAAGCAAACATAAAGCTCATCCTGTCTGCAGGGCTATGAGTAATAAAGTCCTTTGTCTCTGACCCCAGAGTCTTGTGTATTCTGCCAACATCTAGGAAACTGTAGCAGGCTAACTTAGCTTGCAAGCAGGAAAAAAATCTTAGACTTTTCAGAGTTCTTGACAGAAATGAGAGACTTTGCAGAAAAGTAAAAAAAATAGATATTGTTGGTTAACCTGAAAATGTTGCTATATCAAATATCTGATCTTGGGAGTGAGCAGCCGAATTTCTTCAAGGCAGGCAAAAGATATAGGCTGAAGAATAACTGTGTTTCATTTCTGTTTCTTACTCTCATAGCTGCAGAACACACATCCTAATTCAGCACTCTCAAGCTGTCAGAGGAACCATAGATTATGGCAAAAAGGGCTGTTCTGGAGAGATGAAACTCTCGACACCCTAAATTGATGGACTCTGCTTCCTACTTAGAAATGCCATGGCCAAGTTCGAGATGCCCATCCATTACATACCAATTCTTTTGACCCAGCTCTGAAAATTAGCTTGGATGATATTAATAGCTGAGATTGCAGGGATGGACAGGGAAGCTTGAAAGAATAGGGGACATGTTAGTGAATTAATGAGCTGATCACCTTGTTCCCGCAGCTCTTTGTAATCTAAGGGTCTGGGATGCAGGGAAGATGCATGGCTCAGTCTCCTACACAGGGAAGGAGACTCCGTGGGTTACAGATACTGGCTCCTGGTGTTGTGTCTATTTATCAGGGCACTAGACAGCTCATTGAGGCCATTTCCCAGATTTATGTACCTCAAGGTCATAGAATCCTAAACCATGAAGGTGATACTACTGATGAGTTTCCTCCCACTGAAAGACTTTGCCCTTCCTCAAAAACTCATAAATTCCATAGAGGGGCAATGGAAATTCATGCAAGGAAAGACAGGGTGTTTCTCTTTGCAAACCCTAACCAAACGATAGAAACAAGCTTCACCTTTGGCACTGGACCTTTGGTTCTAACAAAAGCAAAGCATCTCAAGGATTAACCTCTTCCTGGCCCTTCAAAAATCAGGCAGACTTAGCTGTACCTGGACCCAACCCCAAGACAGTAGTCCCAGGACTTGAAAGGCCCTTTTTCTAAAACAGAGTAAGCAGAGTATAATGCAGAGCAACCGGATACTTTCCATTTCTGCCCCAAACCCATTGAGAAACATGGCTCAACATTTAAACTCCATCTCTGCAAAGAGATCCATCTCACAATGCTTTAATAAGAAATGTGCATTTTATTCAAGATGTCATAGGACAACATGGAAGAGGAGTTTCTTTGCCTAGCAGACATCAGAAATTTAACGGAATTCCTCTGTTCCATTCCCAAGGTGCCCCCCACCACCATTGCTAGCTACCTCATCTCTCCTCCCACTCTCAAATGGCCCCTCTTGTCCTGTGAAAATGAGCTCTGACGTCAGCTTAAATATATTCACCACCATCAAATTAAAGTGTCCTACAGAGCAGTGTGGTGACAGCACACAGTCACCCTAAAGCACATGGCTCTAGAGCCACAGTCTGGCTTGTTGCTAACAGCTAACACAGTCTCTTAGAATTTCAGCTTCCTCACCTAGCAAAGGCAGACTGGAGTAAGATGAAAGGGTTTGGTGCATCTGAAGTGTTTAGCCCGTGCCAGGCTCCCAGGCAGCACTTGATAACTGGTGTCCAATCTGGCTCACCTTTCAGGGTGATAGGGAAGCAAACTCAGGTTTTCCACCAAACAAACCAAAACCTTACTTTACCATCACACTTCCCTTAAAATCAAATTAAACCGTCATGAGCAGGAGTGTTACGAAGTCCTTACTTTTCTCTCTAAATAAGAAGTAATGGGGTACCTTCGAATGAACCCCCTCTTTGTCCAAAAGTGTTTGTGCTGCTTTTGGAATGAACCTGGAGTTGCAAGCTACCTGAGAAAACCTACGGCATTTTCACCGCCACCCCTCCCCAGCATGAACTCCTTTGAGCACTGTGTAATTAAGAAAGCCACTAATTATAGTATAAGTCTGAGATGAAAGTGGCTGTTTTTCACAAAGGGAACTTCAGCTCCACTGGCATTTGGAACTTGTAGATTCTGACAAGTAGCTTGGCTGGTTCGCCTGGATTTCCAAAGTCAACCGTATCACCTCAGCTCTCCGGCCGAGTCAGCAGATGGTTTATAAATGTAAAAACAAAGGGATGGAAATTATCCATTTTATTTTAGGAAATAAACACTTGGAGAAATGACATCAGATTTCTGTATCACCAGTGATTTAATGAGGAGTTCACAAACACTCAATTGTGCATACGATCAATAAAAAATGTCATGCAACCCCAACACAAGGCAATTTTTAATTTATAAATTATATACATGTTTTACTGTACTAACATATTACGTACTTTATAAAGCATACATACAAAAATAACTTGTGGAAAAGATGATGTGAAGAATGAATAGCTTTCGGTAAAAGCCAAGTGTGAATAAATATGCTTTCACCTTTTTGAAACTTGGTTTCATGGCAGCAATTCCAAGGTCTGATTCTAAGTTTGCTTTATTTCACTTCCTGCTTTAATTCTTGTCGTGTGTGAAACAGTTCCAAAGATAAGGAGGGCATCATTGACTATAAATTCTGAAACTCAATTTTCAGTACCACCTATCCAAAAGTGCATAGATTAGAAAAAAAATAACTCTTGTACTTGCATTGGTATGCTTGTCAATTCATGGTTTCTTGTCAGGAAAATTTTTAGATCATTTGTTCATTTTGTAAGAGTTAAAATAGGTGTTTAAGTATTTTAATCCATAAACCTACTTAAATAGGCTTATATAAAGACTTTGGTCTGTTCTGGTCCCTGATAGATAGCCAGATTCCCAATTAGCCAGGTACATGGAAGGCATTCAATGAGTATTTGTTAAATAAAGATTTCAAAATGATGACCATGATTTTTGTGCAGAGACTGGATTTAAATGGAATAAGACCATAAATGAGGAGAAAAAGTTACTGCAGATATTCTGGCAAGAAATGATGCGATTTGGACTAGGTTCAGTCAGGATAGATTAAGATTAGTTAGTTAGTAAGGAAAATCACCAGGACTTTGCCGTTAGACAATGCGGGTTAAGAAAGAGAGTGGTGTCGAAGATGGCAGCCAGGTACTGACTTGAGTAACTGGTTGATAGTAGTGGCATTTGTAAGATTTGGAAGAGTAGGGAATGAAAGGAGAATTTGTATATAATCTATAACAAAATCGCAATGGTTCCACTTAAGAAATAGACTCAAACCCCAGCTATTTCTCACTAAGTCCTCTGCTACCAACCTAGTTCAAACTAGGTTGTATTTTACCTGAATTTTTGTAGTCACTTCCTAATTAGTCTCTCTGCTTTTACTCTGGCCCCTCTATTATCTACACAGCAGTTATAGGGAGCACTTTAAAATGCAATTTCATTGATCTATAATTCACATTTAGTAAAATTTACCCTTTTTGGGTATACATTCCTATGAGTTTTGATAAACACATACAGTCATGTAGCTACCAATCAAGATATAGGATATTACCATCACTTTAAAAAGTGCCAGAGGGAGTATTTTAAAACATACGTCAGACCAAACCACTAGAATTTCTCACTTGGCTTCCCACCCCTCTACGATCCACAGTCCTTATCATTGCTTGCAAGATCCCGAGTGCCTGACCTTGTCCCTAGCTACCTCTCTGCTCTTGATTCCTACTGCTCTCATCCTTGAAAAATCTGCTTCAAACTGGCTTCTTCATTACTCCTGGGCACCCCAAGTCCATTCCCACCTCAGGGCCTTTGCACCACTTCCAATGCTCCCTCCACCCCCACCCAGCAGCCTCAACATCATTCTGGTTTCTGTTGAAATGGCACACACACACACACACACACACCTGCACCCATCACACTTTATCCCGGTAGCAGGCTTTATCTTTATTTTTGGCATTCATTCCTACCTGATACATACTTAACTGTTTGATCATTATCTCCTTCCATCCCAACCTCCACTAAAATGTAATCTCCATATGAACAGGACCTTGTATGTTTTGTTCCCTCATGTATCTCCAGCTCCTATAACAGTGCTGGGCATATAGCAGACATTCAATAAACATTTGAATGAAAAAATGGACGGATGGATGGATGGATGAACTGATGAGAAGCAACAGAGCAATTATCTACTTTGTTCATTAACACGGCTGGAAAAGCAGCTCCACAGTCTTCAAGCCAGTGGTGAGATTCATATATCCACTCTGAAACTTTTGTACTGCTGAATAGCAAGTCTTCCAATATTACTAAGACTCATATCAAGGACTTTAAATGGCCAACATGAAATCTAAGCATAATGTCTTCACTGTGGGAAAAAACTCTTCAACTTCATGTATGTCTGCAGTACCAGATTTTGTGGCTGTGGGAAAAATTAGCTTTAACACTAAAAGTGCTTTTTCACCTCATTTATCTGCTCTTCACAGTAACCTCTTTTGCTTTTAAATCTATCTTCTTTTAATATTGCACTGTCTGGAATTTGCACCTCCAAAATAAACAGGCTTCTTTTCCCCAAAACTGTCATAATGAGGCTTATTTTATTGCATAATTTGGGAAAAAAAACCTCCATAGTAGTCCACTTAATTAGGGCATGTGGTATCATTTGCTTTCATCATTTTACAGATTATGCCTTTTTATTTTCCCCCAAATTATTTTTGTTGAGCTTTTAAGAAAGGCATTCTGTTGGGAAAGGGCCATTATCTGACTATAATTACCAAATTTCCCTACTGAGTGTCTCACTAGGCAAATATGTTCAATTCCATGGTTAATATTATTGGCCAGGTTTATTGTTTCTATTCAGGAATTTGTAAACTTAGGTAGCTTTATTATCCATATGAACCATCCAGTCCTCAACTATCTTAAGGGGGGAAAATATTCTTTCTCAAGAAAGCAAACAATATGACTGATGAAGTCATTCAAAAGTAGCAAAATGAGAAGAATTTTTTCCACTAAGTGTGAGTTGGATAGACAGGCATGTTGTTTAGTCTTTTTTTTTTTTTTTTCTGTTTTTTCTGTTTTTTAGTCTTAATCTACCAAGCACGCATGCTGTCCAAGGGAAAATGCGAAGAAAAGAGTGCCAAAATGGGACTCAGGGCTTTGATCCAAGACTTACGGATTTCCATTCCGAATGTCCAACTTTGAAGCTAGAGTTCTGAGCTCAGTTTCTTTTCGATTCTATTTTAGATACACAGAAATGGAAAGCTGTCACTTTCCTAGGACTCTTAATACCTCTGCCCTCCAGAAGGCGATTGGAAATGTTCTCATTTCCCCACTTTGATTGAACATTCCTGGAGAAGCCAACAGCCTGAATCGGGTTCTGTCGATATAATTGCTGCATCCAGATAATTAAGGCAGTGCCTCTAAAAAGAAAATTCTAGTGATTTGTTTGGCATTTTAAATTTGGAACGGGACTGTTGGAATTTTCTGTTTCATACTGAAGTATGAAAGGGAAGAAGTTGGGGAGAAAAAGGAAAGCAACGAACTGTCATTTTGAAAGAACATGAATCATGTCCAGAGCCTCCTTTAAAATCACCCTCCTACTCTCACACTGTTGTTGAAGGTTTAAGTCTATAAAGTGATTTCATCTTTATGGGTGACGGTGGAGGTGGCACCTGTCAAAAATGTAAAGGCACCACAGTGCACCCTTTGAGAAAGAAATTCTGCTGCTAGGAATTTATTCTTCAGATGCACTTACACAAATTCCCAAAGATAACCTAATATGCATATATTCAAAGATGTCCATTGCAAAATTGTTTATCATAGCAGAACACTGGAAAAAAGCTAAATGCCCAGGAGCGAGTATAGGTCAGTGGTCTGAGTGCCTGCTTCCCATGTATGAGGTCCTGGGTTCAATCCCCGGTACCTCCTAAAAACAAAACCACCTAAATGCCCATCAATAGAAGACCAGTGAAATAAATTCTGATACATTAAAACAATATAGCTGAGGGAGATGGGGTGGGGTGGGGAGTGTTTGTTTGTAAAAATAATAAAATAAAATAAAAATACAACAATATAGGTAAATATAGAACAACATAGATCTGTAAGTGATAATATGAAAAGATGGCCAAGATATATTATTTAATAAAATCAAGCAAGTTGTAGTTCAGATGGTAAAGCATAAGTACAAGCTCTGCAGCTAAACTGGTTTCAAATCCCAGATCCTTCACCAACAGGTTGAATGACCTTGGCTAAGTGGTTTAATCTCTTTCTGACTCAGTTTCCTCTTCTGTAAATAGAGACAACAAAAATACTTAGCTCAAAAGGTATTGGTTAGTGTTAAATGAGTTACTACATGTAAAGCACTTGAATACAGACTTAATAAATGCTTATGATTATCATCATCATCATATTACTAAGACTCCTTTTTGTTTAAAATGATCAAAAGAGCAGTAACTTCATGTCAAAACAGTTGCCATGAATACTATTTCAAGCTGCTCCCTCCTAGCTTAGATCCACTTAAGGTATCCTGGATTAAAGAAATCTGTACAAAGATATTTATTACTTCATTGCTTGAAATATCAAAAAATTAGAAATCAAGGGAATGTGTGTTGGTAGAGGATTGGTTGAAAAAAGTTATGTCACAGCCACGTTATGGAATAGTGTCTGGCCATTAAAAGGATTAAATTAGAGTTTTACCTGATGAGTGGGAGGAATTTTTTCAAGGCATTATTAGGTGAAAATTAAGATTCAATAAGTGTATCCGGTTCACTTTTTGTGAAACAATGGCACAGCTACACATGCATCTATCTACGTGTGTCTGTGGGTGTGTGCACATGAGTATATGTAATTATATAAGGGTGACAAAACAAGCGTGAAGAAAGTAGGTAAACACACATCCTATGGAACATAATTCCATTTCCAACCCAGACAAAGTTAGAGAGACTGAATTCATACGCTTATCCAAAATAATCCCCAAACAGACATAATATATTAAACAACACTTTTCAAAATACTACTATCAGGCGAAAAAGGAGAGCAATCTCTGAGAGGTGGGAAACAAACAAAGAGAGACCTACAATGACTCCAGCTTACTGCCTTGAGAGACTTTCCAGACTCTGGTGCCTGGGGAAACCTAAGTGAAACCTGGCAGTCACCCTCAGCTGGGCAAACAGAGATGATGGTCTGGGGAGAGCAAGGTGGTTAGAGTTCACAGGACAAAATACCAGAGAAGAGGGAACTGCATGGAGTGAGAACTTGAGAGACTTGCAGAGGGGTCCACCTCAAGTATTCTGCTGAGAACAAATCAGTTTATGCATGTGAGGAAACCACCTGACGCTGAAGGAAGAACCATCCCAGATGATTAGAGATAACAGTGCCAGGTGCTCACACAAGGCTGGGAATAGTCCCTATTACTCCAAGAAGGAATGGAAAAATTCATGATTCATGGGGCATTGGATGGAGTACACAGAACAGTCTTTCCTCAGTAATGGGAAATAATTATCTGAAGATTGAGCACTGCTCCAGGCCAATAGATCTTAAAAGCAGATCTGAGAGTATCAAACTGTTCCTAAGTAAATAACTCTCCTATAACAAAGCTCAAGAAACTTTACAAGCAAAGAAAAAATTCTACCACCCAACAAGGCAAAAATTCAAAATGTCTGAAATCCAATTAAAAATCTATGCATGACAGGAAGCGAAATAGGACAGATGAAAGATGAGAAAAATAAACTGAAAAGTACCTTGAACAAACACAGGTGTTAGAATTAACAGACAAGGACATGAAAGCAATTATTACAATTATATTCCAGATGTTCAAAGTTAATAGAAACACGAAAGACATAAAAAGATCAAAAGCTAGAAATGAAAAGTACAAAATATGATATTAAAAAATATGCTAGATTGGATTTATGACAGATTAAACATCACCAAAGAAAAATATGTTACCTTAAAGACATAACAATATAAATGATCTAAAATGAAATACAGATAGAGAATAAAACAACACCAGAACATTACAGAGCTGTGAGGCAACTTCAAATGGCCTAATATGTGTGTAATCAGAGACTCTGAAGGAGAAAACATGAGATACAAAATTTTCTTTGAAAAAATAGTTGTTGAAAATTTTCAAAAAATGAAAATTATAAATCTATATATCCAAGAAATTCAACAAACTCTAAGAAACATGAAGAAAACTACACCACGGCACATGATTATCAAATTTCTTAAAACCAGTAATAAAAAATTTTATAAAACGCAGGCAAAGATAAAAGACATTATGCACAAAGGAATAAAGATTACAGGAGATTTCTTGTTAGAAACAGTGAAAGTGAGAACACAGTGGAGGGACATCATAAAGAAAAAAAACCTGTCAAGGCATAATTCTAAACCCACTGAAATTATCTTTAAGGAATGAAGGTAAAATGAAGACATTTTACAAAAGCAAAAAGAATCCTTCCCAGGATTCCTGTGCTGCAATACATATTAAAGGAAGTCCTTCAGGCAAAAGAAAAAAATGATGCCAGATAAATATGGATCTACACAAGGAAGATAAGAGCACTGGAAATGGTAACTACAATGGTAAATATATAAGACATTTTCTTATTATTTAAATCTCTTTAAAAGAGAATTGAAAGTTTAAACAAAAATAAGAGCATAGTGTTTAAAACATGTCTATGTGTATATTGTTTATAACATATATATAACTAAAATATATCACACCACCACCACAAACATCAGGAGGAGAGAAATGGAAGTAGACTATTATAAAGTTCTAATATTATATTTAAAGTGGTATTATATAACTTGAAAGTGGACTGTGGTAAGTTAAATATGTAAACTATAAACCCTAAAGCAACCACCAAAATAACAAAACAAAGAATCATGGTTAATAAATAAAAACGAAGTTAATGCACTGAAATTATATGAAATATTCAATTAATCCAAAGGAAGGTAGAAAAGGAAAAGGGGAACAAAGAACAGATGGGAAAAATAGAAAAAAATCGGAAGCTGACGGATTTAATTCTAACCATATCAATAATTACATTAGAGGTAAATGGTCCAAATATTCCAATTAAAAGTCAGAGGTTGTCATATTGGACAGAGAAGCAGTGTCCAAATATATGCTGCCTACAAGAAATGCTCTTAAAATATAATACAAATAAGTTGAATGTAAAAGGTTAGAAAAAGATATACTATGTTAACACCTGTCAAAGAAAGCTTGAATGACTGTGTTAATATCATAGAAAGTAGGTTTGAGAACAAAGAATATTAGCAGGGATAAGATCATTTTATAATAATAAAGGGATCAATTCATCAGGAGGACATAATAATCCTAAATCTTTATGTGCTTAATAACAGAGCTCCAAAATACATGAAGCAATAACTGATGGAATTGCAAGAGGAAATAAAAATCCACAATTAAATTCAAAGATATTAACACCCCTCTTTCAATAATTGATAGAATAAGCAGACAGAAAATCAGTAAGGTTTTGGAAGATTTGAACAAAACTACTGACCAACTTGACCTAATTGATTTTTATAAAATATTGCATTCAACAACAGCAGAATATACATTGACCATTTACCAAGTTAGGCCATATTCTGAGCTATAAAACAAGTCACAATAAATTTAAAACATTTTAAGTTATACAAAGTATTTTCTAACCATAATGGCTTAAATTAGAAATCAATAATATAAAGGTTTCTGGAAAATGTGCACATATTTTGAAATTAAATAATACATTTGCAATATATCCCATAAATCAAAGGAGAAACCAAGCAGGGAATTAGAAAGTATTTTAAATGTATGAAAATTAAATCACAACAAATTAATATTTGTGAGATGCTGGTAAAGCAGTATTTAGAGGAAAGTGCATAGCACTAAATGTGAATGTTTGAAAAGAAGCAAGGTCTTAAGTCAATGACTACAACATGGATGGATCTCAGAATAATTATGCTAAATAAAAGGAGCCAGACAAAAACACTGTGTGATTCCAATTTTATAAAATTCTAGAAAAGGAAAAGTAATCTATAGTGACAGAAAGTAGATCACTGTTTGCTTGGGGATTGCAAGAGTGCTGGAAGGGGCAATAAAAAGGGATTACAAAGGGGCACAGGAAACTTTGAGGGATAATGGATAAGCTCCTCATCTTGATTGTGGTGCTGGGTTCATGGGTACATACATTATGTCAAAATTTATCAAATTTTACATTTTAAAATGTGCAGCCATATTATACCTCAATAAAGCTGTTTTAAAAATCATACATGCTAGATTATTAAATTATCTAGGAGTAAGAGGGATGACGTCAGGTGGGATGGAGGACACAAGCAACAAAGGGGAGAAAAATACTAAATTAACAAAAACAGTTTGTATGAAATGTTCACATGTATGAATATATGCAAAATAATAAATGCATAGCTATTGATGAAGAAAGGCAATTTTAAAACAGTTTTGTTCTGAAAAGGTCCAATCATGTTTCTAAGTATTCCATAAGCTCCTGGATGACTGACAACCTAATAATGAAACTAGAAAACCTTATTATCAAGTGCCTTTTATGCAGCCAGCACTGTGTTCTATGCTTTGCTTATTTTATCCTCACAAAAACCTTAGAAAGTAGGTATTTGATGTTATCCCCATTTGTAGATGAGGGTAGGTGCTAATAAGCCCAAATCTTTCTCAGTCATGTAGTTCCTAGTTCATTATGCCATCTGTTCAATATTTATAGAGAATCAGCTATGTTTATGGATGCTAATCCCTTACGGCGATATCTTAGAGCCAGAATATAGCAGGACCACACCCCAAATAAACAAAACTCCATTTTTAATGAGAAAATTTTAAAAATAAACAAGAAAGCATTTGGGCCAACTGGAATATATAAACTTAAGTAAGCAGTTGAGTGGTCCAATGTCTAATCATTCTATATCTTATAATTATGTTAGCTTCATATCCCTTCTAAATCACATACATTAAAAAGTCTATTTGAAATATCTTCCACTCTCTTATTGCGTAAAACAACTATATTCAAACACTTTTCACATCAGAGCCACATTTGAGTGGGGACCAACCTTGGAAACCCCCAGAGCCTTGTTAGAAATGCAGAATCTCAGGTCCCACACCAGACCTACAAAACGAGACGGCATTTTCACAGGATCCCCAGATGATTTCTGTGCACGTTCAAAGTTGAGACATATTGATCTAACAGTGACCCAGAGCAGATCATTTTCACTTTTATCTAAATGAGTGTTGCTTTCCTTGTAGGTAGTGTACCCAAGCCACAGGTAGTCAATCGCATAACATTACTAATATATATGTATATATATTTTTTTGCCTTTACCTGAGGGTGGATATTCATGACCACAGAATCACCACTTGCTGTACTGCCTTTTAAGTGATCTTCAAATATCTTGCTCACAGCATCCTCTACTTACCACTGTGAGCTTCTAACCTCAAAAATAATGACGAGGTCTGTGTTCCCAGTCTTTGCCTCCTTTCACACTGATATATCAGGGGACCTCTTTCTGCGTCCCCCACTGACAACAACTGCAGAAGTTTCAAGTAACAGTGATCTCAACCCTAGCTCCACCTGGGAAGCTTTGAAAAAACACCACTTCCCTGGCCTCACCCCCAAATGGCTGAATCAGAAACAGAAGACAGGGCCTGGATAGCCATGAGGAAAGTAAAGTGACTCTGGTGCAGTCAGGATTGTGAACCAGTTATAAGTAAAATCACCCAGGAAGCTGTTAAAGACCCCACTGCCCAAGCCACATCCAGGACCAATTCCATCAGATTGTCTGGGAGGGGGCTTAAGCATCGATAGATTTAAAAGAAAGAAAGAAAAAACTCCCCAGAGTTTTTTCTAATCTACAAGCAAGGTGAACAAGGAGCTATTTGTTATTCAAAATAAAATCATGAAATGAAAGCTTTTGGAAGGACTTGAATGTAATATGACTTCCCGAGGGGGACAGAAAAACATTTCCTGATGTTTGAACATATATGATAGATAGTTGCACTTGCCCAGAGAAACCTCTGGAATCAAACAAAGATCTTACTAATTCTCCTAGAGGAATCAGGGAGGTTTGGAGGACTTTTACTTTTCAGTGTCAACCCTCCTTTTCTGCTGATAGTTTCGACCACAAGCCTGTACTATTGTTCTTTAATAATTAAAAAAAAAAAAAAGGAAACAAAAGGTCACCTTGAACAGCTGGATGCTCTGGATTTCCCTCCACACACCCATGTCACCTGCAGCTTCTTTTCTTGCCAACCCCTGAGCCTTGGCTCTTTCCAGCAACAACTTGAATCCTGCCACCTCCTCCTGGTCCTGCCCTGACATCTTGGGACACCCGGTCATCAATCTCATGCCTCCATCCCTTAATTTCCACATGAGATTTTGGCAATTTCCCCCTCTCTGCATGGCCTCTGAGGTTGGATCTTTCTATGAGCTTCCAAAGAGCATAAAAAGTTCATCTATTAAAACAGGCCCACACACCCTAAGGATAAATATTCCTAGGCACAATGTTTTCTTGGCTTTTGATTGAGACAGTCTAGGTGCTCAGTCAGCCCTGACCTTTTTGACTGGGTTGCTGGCAGTCTTTTACCCGGGGAGTGATGCCAGTGGTAGAGGTTCCAAAGAACATAATCATCCAAAGCTTTTGTGAGCACACACTTTGTGCATTTGCCCATTCTTTCATTCATTTAAATGCTTTCATTGAGCATTTTCTCCAGGGCTGGCACTCACTAAGTGCTCAGCCACAAAGCTAAAATTTCTATCCTCAAAGAGCTTACCAACTAATGAAGAATTCAGACAGCCAAACCAACAATTATACTAAAGGATGGTTCACAACAAAAGAAGAAAAGATAAGTTAAGCTCCATCACCTTTTTGTGCCTCAGTTTTCTTATCTGTAACATAGAACCATTAATAGCATCTACTGTTAGGGTGGCAATGAGTCATAAAGGAGTATATGTTAAGTTCTTTGAATTGTGTTTGGTATGTAAAACACAACGTGCTTGCTCTATTAAATAGATACATTTAAAAGCTGCTATGAACAGAACAATCAGAAATAAACCCACACATATGGTCAATTGGTTTTTGACAAGGGTGCAAAGTTAATCCAACGAAGAAAGGATTGTCTTTGCAACCAGTGTCATTGGAACAGTTAGTCATCCATATTCCAAAAAGTCAACCTTGACCTACACCTCTCCCAATGTACAAAACTTAACTCAAAATGGATCACAGACCTAAATGTGAAATCTAAAACTATAAAACTTCTAGAAGAGAACTTAGGAGAAAAACCTTTGTGACCTTTTATTAGGTGATTATTTTTATATGAGACACAAAAAGGACAAATAAAAAAAATTGATAAATAGGAATTCATCAAAATAAAAAAACTTCTCTTTGAAAGACTGTGAAGAATGAAAAGATATGCCACAGGTAGGAAAAAATTCTTGCAAAACACATACTAATGAAGGCCTTGTATCCATAACTTATAAAAAACTCTTAAAACTCAATAATAAATCAAACAATCCATTTATAAAGTGAGAAAAAGATTTTATTAAACACTTAACCACTGAAAAGATATGGATGGCAAATAAGCACACAAAAACGTTCAACATCCTTAGTCAACAGGGAAATGTTAATTAAAACAATGTTGAGATACCACTACATACTTACGAAAGTGGCTTAAAAAAGCACTTCCATTTTTAAGTGGTGGCAAAGAAGCAAAGAAACTGGAACTGTCATGCAATGCTAGTGATGATGCAAAATGGCACAGGCACTTTGGGATATACTTTGGAAGTTTCTTATAAAGTGAAACACACACTTGCCATAAGACCCGGCAATACCTGGTAATTACTTAGGTAAATGAAGCTATATATCCGCATGAAAACCTGGATGCAAGTGTTTATGGTAGGTTTATTCATAATCTCCAGAAACTGGAAACAGCCCAAATATCCATCAACTAGTAAATGGATAAACTGTGGTACATCCATTCAGTGGAATACCACTGAGCAATAAAAAGGAGCAAACTACTGCCACATGCAGAAACATGAATAAATTGCAAAAAGCATTGTGTTACGTGAAAGAAGTCACACACAGGCTGTCACATACCATATGATTATATTTAAATGACACTCTAGAAAAGGCAAAAGTCCAGGAACAAAAATCAGATCGGAGTTGCCTAGAGCAGGTAGCATTGGGAAGGAGGGGATCGACTGTAAATGGGAGAGGGACTTTTTAGAGGTGATAAAATGTTCTTTATTATGATTATGGTGGTGATTACACGATTACATGCATTCCTCAAAACTCTCAGAACTGTATACTTGCAAAGGGTAAATTTCATTGTTTGTAAATTACACATCAATAGACCAGACAAAAAATACCCATAAAAATAATACATGCTTCTTGTAAAAAATTAAAATATGTGGTTAAAAAGTAAAATGTCTACTGTTAACCATTTGTGTGTGTGTGTGTATTTAGTTTGTTTTGCTGTGGTTACACCACTGTGTACATTTGTCAAAACAAAAAGAAGTATGCTCTTAAAAAAGGATGCATTTTACTGTATATAAATTGTGCCTCAATGAACCCGACTTTAAAAAAATGGAAAGAATGCCCCAGTGAGAACAAAAGAAAACAGGAACCACGTCAAGGGATTCAACAACTGCTTATGGACGGAAAGTTAAAATTTAAGTGCCATCTTGCCACTGACAAAGCCATGAAAAATCCACAGATAATTGTTTTGACATTGAAATGTATCACATAGCTTTTTAAGAAACCTATTTTTGGCCTAATTGTGTCATCCTTAGGCTGACATTAGTATTCCCTGAGCAGAGACTGTCAAGGAAAGTGGCAAAAGGGGAAGTTAGTAAAATAAGCCAACCTAGGATTAAGGGAGAGGGAGGGGGAGGGGGAGAAGGAGAGAAAGAGAAGAAGAGAGAGAGAGAGGGAGAGAGAAAGAAATGAAAAGAAAATCTGCCTTAGGTTGCTAGAAAGGCTCCCAGGAAGAGATGGTTCTTGAGCTGTGTTTTGAAAGATAAGTGGACATTTACATTTTAGGAATTATTTGATGGAGGTTCTCAGTCTACGATTTAAAATTTATTCAACAAAATATTTATTGAGTGCCCACCTGACATTTGGGGCCCAGTGATTCTCAGTGGTGGGCTCCGCCCTGGGTACCACAGGATGTTTAGCCACATCTCTGGCCTCTACCCACAAGATGCCAATAGCACCCCCTCCTCCAGTTGTGATGTCCCCTGGGAAGCAAAATCAGCCCCCACTCCCAGAGCTACTGCTTTAGGGTAGTGGGGACAAAGGGACGAGTATGTGAAATTGCCCTGAAGAAGGTGGCAATCTCTTTGCAGGGAGTCAAAAGTAAATAGGACTGAAGAGTAGGTGCTGCAAATCCACTGAGGCTCGGGGACAGCTGGCACATGGACAGCCGGCACATGGGCAGCCCAAAGATTCAAGCCTCTTGGGTATACACCTACCAACTCCAGCACCAACTATAGGTTCAAATAGAAGGGACCAAAGAGGCATGTGTAGAGAAGTCACAACTGAGTCCAACTCTGTCACACTCAGGAGCACAAACTCCAAAGTAGGGCCCACAGGCAAGGCACCCAACTCCACAGGGGGTGCTGAGGGCAGGGAGAGGGAGGGAGAGGTGTAATATGGGGGCACTTTCAGGACTTGGAATTGTCCTGAATGACACTGCAACGACAGATACAGGCCATTATACATCCTGCCATAACCTACAGAATTGAGTGGGAGAGAGTAAACTACAATGTAAACTATAGTCCATGCTTAGTGGCAATGCCCCAAAATGTGTTCATCAATTGCAATGAATGTACCACACTAATGAAAGAAGTTGTTAATGTGGGGAAAAGTGGGAGGTGTGGGGAGTGGGCATATGGGAATCCCTTATATTTTTCATGTAATATTTTATGTAATCTAAGA
>JAQZBX010058578.1:0-17708 GCA_029593785.1 Cabassous unicinctus
TTACTTTCATTTTTCATTACAAGAAATTATATGGTGAATATCCTTGTATATGGCTCTATGTAAATATGCATGAGGTTTTCTATAAGTAGATATCTAAAACAAATAAAAATGATATTTTATTTTATTTTTAAGAGATAATAGTAATTTTCTGTGATGACTATGCTACTTCCAGCAGTTTGTGAGAGTATTTGCCACATCTCATTTTTGGTAACACTTGGTATTATCTGTTGTTTTAGTCTTTGACAAGCTATTACATAAAAATATCATCTTACGGCTCCTATAATTGGTATTTTTCTGTTATTTTTGAGGTTGGGCATCCTTAAAAATAATCATATATGCAGTAAGTTTCTTATTAATGTATGTATCTATTAATCTATTGTTTTATTAACTTTCTTCTCATTTGTAAGAGTGCTTTATGTATTCTTATTTGAGTGATATACATTTTCAAATGTCTCTCATGAAGTGACTGTTCCTTTAGCTTTGTTTATGGCATTTTCTTGTCATTCACAAAAGCTTTAATTATCAAATGGCCATATTTGTCAATCCCTTTTGTTTTTTATGTCTCATTTCAGAAATTTGGATCATGAATATATTTAGTACTATCTTCTAATAATTTTTAAAAGGGACTTTTTGCATATAGTATTTTAGGGGTGTAATTTTATTTAAAAACCGTTAAATGGCTTCACAGTTTCTTATAGGACTGATATCAAAGTCCTATCAGGCATACATGACTTTCCTTGATATTACCAGTATGTTTCCTATATTTTCCTATACAATAGATAAGTTTATTATTAATTTTGAGAGTCTACACTGTTGAAGGATGAAGCCAGGAAAGGGATATGGCCAGATTTTGTAAAACAATGAAAAGAATAGGATGAATATGGGCACATATTTCACAATCCAGAATATTGGAATCCCTTGAAGTTTGAAATAGGAAGTGTTAGGAAAATAAAAGGAAATGGTACTCTGCATTAGTGGCCGAAAAATAAACTCTTCTATTCTGAGGGCAACATATACTTTAAATGTAGTAGAGATGGAAAAGCAAGAGATTATCATAAAAAAGGCTGGAAAACATGGGAAAAGATGATTTGCAGTTATAAAATAAGTCTTGGATTATTCCATTTAGAAAAACACAGTCAATTATTGCCTACTTTATCATTTGTTATCCATCTATATTTCTTATGCTGTAAAGATGCCTGACCATGATGGTCATGTAGTAGAGGAGCCTGCAGATGCCAAGTACCAGTCACAGTCATTACTGTGCGCAGGACAATTTCACTGCCTCTGAAAAAACAGATTCCCAAAATTTAGTCATGCAGGCTTCATAAGAGATGGCTCTTCCTTCATACAAGGAGTCAGCCATAAGTTTAGGAGCCAGAGAGGAAGAGTAGCATGTGTCAATAAAGGACAGGTTGACCAAGAAGAAATATATCAGTGAGGTCAAAGTGGGGTTGGATGTGATGATGACCACAAAGAGCATGTTGTCACAAACTGTGAGCCCATAGATGACAAAAAGCCAAAAAGAGAACTCTCTGAACCGTTGATTCTGTGGGAGGCACATGAAAAATTCTGTGATTTTTGAGGTATTTCCACAGATTCCAAAGACACTGGTAATATAGACATACAGTTTTGTCTATAAAGTTGAGTAAGTAACAAAATTCTAACAGAGCTAGTTTGTTTGTTGGCAGTGGGGGACAATGAAAAACTTTTTCAGCAACACTCACTTTCCATTTTCGACCCTTCTCCTTCTTATCCCCTTCTATTCCAAAATTTAGAAATCAATTTATTCTGGTAATCACATTTTTTCTTCTTCTCTTGGCATGGTAATATACTTTTATTTAAAGTGTGCTATTCCCTCTGGTCTATAGGGTGAATTCAAAGTAAAAATGGTTGGTGAGCATCAGTGAATGATTCTATTAAATGATTATCTGCCTGTTCTGTACAAAAGGGAAGCTTCCAGTGGTAGGTAGAACATATCTCCCTTTCTATTCAGCTTTAAGTTATAAATTTATCTCACAAAATATTCCTACCCACACTTTATTCTCCTGATGATTTTAAGGAAACACCTGTGCCTATATTGATTTGGGTGAAAGAAAAAACTGTCACTAACCCCAGCAACCCACCCTTTTCTTACAAATATAAGCCCTCTTAAATTAGCTGAATCTTCCAAAATGTTTAGGGTCTGATGCTCTGTATGATAAGTATTAAAGGAGAGCCATTATGTGTCAAGAGAAAAGAAGACATTCAAAAGTAAAAAGTGGAGGATAAAAGATCTTTGCATTGATAAAAAAGCTTCCTCCTTGTCTTCACTCCAAGCTTTACTACAAGAAGGCAAACACTGCTTCTCAAAAGACAAGTCTTCAGAATATGACACTATGGCCAGGAGCACACACTACAGTAGTAAGAGCCAACACTGATGTAGCACTTAATCTTTTCCCAGCATTCTCCTAACTTCTTGACATAAATCAGCTTGTTTAATCTACACATCATCCCCATGAGGTAGATTACTGCTTTTTCTCCATTTTTCAGGGTAAGAGAATGAGCCACACATTTACCTACCACCCAGCTAATAAGTTTAAGGACTGATGCTTGAACATAGACAGTTTGACTCCAGAATGTATGCTTTGCCTGCTACACTACAACTTGCACAGAGCCAAGTACTTTCTTGACCATTTATTTGCTGTGTAAAACTTCCGATTCTTTTTCTCAAAAATGAAGATAAGAGTATGGCTACATCCTGAAGTCACAGAGAGAAGTAAATGAAATGTGCATGCAAGTGTTTGCTCAGAGATTTGCAGTGATAAACTTTTAATAAATGCTGTCTCTGATTCCCATATCATCAACACCATGGGCAGGAAATTCCTCACGTGGCTGAAGGTGCCAAGGTCCTAAATGCATGACTTCAGGACAAAGTAGGTATTGATACGAGTTTAACTTTATGTTAAATATGAAAAATATTCTACTACTTATCCTTCTTCAGAACACAAGGGGTTGGAGAAAATCTAATCAGTATAAGTGTTATACAACGTAGCCAAATAATGAACTTTATGCTCTAAATTTAAAATGCTAAAATGATTCACCTCTGTGATTCAAACTTGTGAGAGTTAAAAGTAAATTAATTGTAAAAAAGTAGAAAAGAAAGGAAGTCTCTTGTTTGACTTATCCATGAGAAACAAAATTATTCTGTGAAAATAAATGAGAAATAAGAAAACTCTTACAAAGCTTTTTAAAAGATTTATTTTATTTATTTATCCCCATCTCCTCTTTGCTTACACTTTCTGTGTCTGTTCATCTTCTTTGTTTCTTTGAGGCACTGGGAACCGAACCCAGTACCTCTGATATGGGAAGGAGACACCTAATTAGTTGAGCCACCTCCTTTCCCTGCTTTGTTGTGTCTCTCATAGTGTTTCTCTTCTTGTGTCTCTTGTTGCATCAGCTTGTCATGCCTGCCCATCGTGCCTGCTTACTGTCTTCTTTAGGAGGCACTGGGAACCGAACCAGGGACTTCTCATGTGGTAGTGGGGAGCTCAATCACTTGAACCGCATCTGCTTCCCTACACTGCATTTTCATTTGAATTATATTTAAATTTTATTTAACTAAAAATAATAGACTATAAAAAAACTTACATTAGCAGGATCTGATGATACTGACAGGTTACCAAGATTTTTTTTTTCCATCTTAACATCATGGAATGGTGGACCTGGAAGGGTTCTTAAGACAACTTCAAGCATCTCATCCCATATTTGACTGTTTTACATGAATAAACTTTTGGACAAAATTCTAATTGTTTTATCATTGAAGAAATGCATGCTCATGTCTTTGGTATATAATCCTTTAGGACATTAGCATGGCACATTCATGTTGAGAATGTTTTGTTCCTAAGTCTAACCTTCTGATTAGATTTCATTCTACCCTGCAGCCATTAAGAAATTCCAGAAAAAAAGATGTCTAGTTTGTGATTAAGCAGGTCACCAATTGTAGATAAAAGTAAGGAAAGGAAGTTAGGAGATGTTCTCTTTTCTCCAACCTCTCTTCCCTTTTCAGCTACTGTACATCAGATCTGCCTGAGGATTATGCCTTGCCTGTCTTTGGTGGGAGAACCAAAGCTCCAAAGCAATCCAGAGATTTTTTGAGTCAGCACATCCTCTCCCGTCACATCCAGTTAAGTCACATCCAATAACAATGTCTGCTGAGGTACGATAACATAATGTTAAGAGCCCAGAACTAAAAATCAGGTCACTGTTTAACCATGGCCAAATTTGCTTATATATAAATGTAATAATAATATCTTCCTCAAGGGGATTGTATGAGAGTCAGATGTGATACTACACTTAAAAAATTGAGTACTATGTAAAAATGTTTATTATTTATTACTTTTCTTGGTATTCACATCTCCTTTATGTCCTCCAAACTTTTCAGGGAATCTCAACTTTACTGTCAGATTTTTTAGTGGAGAGATCAGACAAACAAAAATTTCTGAATTATAGAGACTTGGGAATACGTATTGAGCACTTCAAAATGTGGCCTTTTCTGCCAATTTCTTCATTTTCCCAGAATCCAACTATCAAAGAAATGAAGACCAGCTCATATATGAATTGAAAAATTATTACCAGAATCTGAGTATGGCAACACCAGACCTCTCAATTCTTATACAGAAGGTGACAATAGACATTTAAGTGTTTACTCTAGGTGTAACGCCATTCTAAGTGTTACATGTATTATCTCATATAACGCCATGAAAGTCTTGTGAGATATGCTCTTTCTCATGTCCTTTGTTTAGATGTAGACTATAAGGCAAAAAGAAGCTAAGAAAATCCCCAAGGTCACATAGTTCATAAGGAGAAAAGCCAGCCCTAGGAGGTGGAGTTTATTGTATTCCAAAGCTCTTCCTCTTAAGCAAGAAAAATAATTTAAAACAGAGCAGATTCTGTAGCCTGGATTTCTCTATGCTCAGGGCATCAACAGTAGAATATCAGTTTTCACTAACCTAGATATTTTCACATTTTATCTTCCTCAATCTTCCTTATTACTCTGTGAAACAGGTATTATTTGGATTGTTTTTTAGGCTCGGATAAGGTCATGCACCCTGTATTAGCCAGCCAAAGGGGTGCTAATGCAAAATACCAGAGATTGGTTGGTCTTTATAAAGGGTATTTCTTTGGGGTAGAAGTCCACAGTTACCAGGCCATAAAGCATAACTTTCTTCCCTCACCTAAGTCCATTGCCACATGTTGGAGCAAGACAGCTGCTGACATTTGCCATGGTTCAGGCTTCTTGGGTTCCTCTCTTCCCAGGGCTGTGTTTCTCTCTGGGATTAGCTCTTCTGTTTCCTCCACAGGGTCAGCTGTATGCTCTTAGGCTCTCTAGGCTTTGCTTCTGTCCACATGGCCAGCTGTGAACTCTCAGGCGAATGGCTCGTCTCTATCCCGGGGCCTTCTCTCCAACATCAAAACTCCAACATCAAAACTGCTCCAACGCTGTCCTTTGCCATGTATTTTATCTTGGATTCCCCCACCCACCAAAGGGTGGGCCTCAATGCCTTACTGCCATGGCCCAGTTAACGCCATAATCATAACTTAATCATGCCTAGATTAGCAGTCCAGTTTACAAGCATGATCCAATATCCATTTTTGGAATTCATAATTACATCAAGCTCTCCAACTGCAACACACCCATACCCCTGTGACAAGAGTATCCAGTAGCTTGCATACCAGAATCAAAGATCACTTCTCAACCACAGGCATAATATGCTGCTAACCTACCTTGGCCAGCATTCTGCCCTCACTTGGTCATAAATGCCACATCCACAAGAGACAACAGGATGAACTTGTCTGAAGCTGCTAACTCTAAACCTCTGGGAAATGAAAGTTCAGAATATCTTTAACTCCTCCTTGTGCCTGCGCAATAAACAATTAAATATAATATAATCAAACATGAAAGTGTTAATAAGGACAGACTCGGGATTCCTGGGCCTGGAATTTTTTGTTTCTAAGTTTTCAATCCATTTGAATTCATACTCTGAGGAACCAAAACAGCTATCTCTAGTCTTAGTACAGGGTTTTTAAAGAAAAGTCTTAAAAGTGCTGCTGACATCTTAGACCTGCTAATCCAAGGAAACTTGTTTGTTAATAGTTTCATGGACCCTTTAGTTCCTAATTATTCTGCTTTAAATATTTGCTATGTTCTGTTCTTTAAATCATGTTAGTGCAAAGTTCAAGAAACTTTTTAAATATACTTTATCTGGTCACTAAGAAAGCTAGACTGGCAAACGTGCAGCTAAGACCCTTGGGAAAAGATGTCTTTCAAAGGTTAAGTTTCTCCCCATAAATTTCCTTTGAAGCCTAAAATTTTGAAAGCTCTGAATAAAGAAATTCTTATGAGTACTGGAATGCTTATGACCCACATTCACAGGATGGTGTGAGCATATTGAGCAAATTAAACTCACTGCACAAATGAAGATTTACTTTGTCTCGCTTAGCAATCATTTTCAAGTCACGAATTGGGGTGAAAGTATGCACATTTAAGGTAAAAATGATTGAACTTGTAAAGCAATAGTTCCTGAGGGGTCATTGATTGCTAACTGCATAGAGTTTTCTACAAATAAGATGTCATTTCATGGAATTAACTAGCTACTTCTTCCCCTAATGCATTCAGAGAGGTAGGCACAGCCAGTCACTACTTCATTCATAGTTTTTCCTCAGCATTCAATATACAGGTAAGTTATATGTAAACATGTGTCTACTATCACTTATCTTTTGAATAAAGACTGGCATGTCCAATCCACCTAAAATAGCATTAACTCAAGTTATTATGGACACAGACCTAAGATAAGAAAGTAAAACTTGTTTTATAAAATTATTTTAATGATTATAAAAGGAAAATGTTCACTTTCTAGAAAAATAGGATAAGAAAATTGGTAAAAGAAGAAAACAAAAAATGCCATTAATCCCATAAATCAGATAAGCAGCATTAATCTTTAATGTAAGTACTTTGGGTGCTTTTCTATGTATACATGTCTTTTGATACAATTGAAATCATAACAAATAAACTTACAATATCTTGAAATTTCCACTCAATATTATATTGAAAACAAATTTCCATGTCCTGAATCTACTTCCTAATCACTTTAATGTACCTGATATTTCATAGACATACATCATAATTCATTTAACTGCACCTACTTATGTAGACTTTTGGGTTGGCTTCCCTTTTGCACTATTTTTTAAAATTGTGAAATATAACCAATATGCATAATTTTGGCCATACTTTTTAGTAGAATGGATTCTAAGAGTAAAGAGTGCAGAAAAAAATTATACCAACACATGCACTGCATAATATACCTCAAAAATATTTGCTAATATATCAATTAAAATATTTCACTATTATTATGTTGCATTTGTTCGCTGACTTATGACATACAGGATATTTTTAGATGTCTAATTTGTTTCCTAAGAATTACTTTTTCATTAATTTTGCCTTTTATATAAAGCTGTGATTAAGGATTTTTATTTTTAAAATCAATTTCTATGATAATGGTTTTCTATCACAATTGTTTTGAATACTTTTCCAGTGTTTTCCATGATTTTATGTAGCTGCATCCATCATTTTTATCTTGTTATGATACATTTTTTTTTCTTAACATGTTCATCTCCATTGAGAGTTCAGGTACATATTTACCCCTCTGATTTACTTTTGTTTTTGAACAGTTTTATGGTTTATTTTAACAATTTAATACAAACGATTCTCTTTTACACAGTATTTCTTTTTTGGCAGATTGCCATGAAAACAAGTCTTATTTTATTTTGAAAAATGCCCATCAGTTACTGAAAATCTTTATTGCCCCCACTGAACTATTCCTAATATTATTTTAAATATTTTGAGAATTAATATCTTTGGAGGAATTGACCATAAATACTTCTTATTGAACTTATCTAAGTTCATTAGCTTTAGTAGTATATTTAAAACTCAATATACTTTTTTTTCATTTCGTTTTTTTATTTTTAAAGAGATACTTGGATTACATAAATGTTACAGAGAATATGCAGGAGATTCCCATATGCCCTCTTCCCCACACCTCTCACATTTTCCCATATTAGAAACATCTTTCACTAGTGTGGTACATTCATTGCAATTTATGAAAACATTTTGGAGTATTGCCACTAAGCATGGATTATAGTTTACGTTGTAGTTTACACTCCCTCCCACTCAATTCTGTAGGTTATGGCAAGATATATAATGGCTTGTATCTGTTGTTGTAATGTCATTCAGGATGATTCCCAAGTGTTGAAAATGCCCCAGTTTTACACCTGTTTTTCCCACGCTCTACCCTCAGAATCTCCAGTGGCCGCTGCCTCCACATCAATGACATAATTTCTTCCATTACTAAAATTACAATATGTCTGTAATAGAATACTAGTAAGTCTATTTACTAAATAGTTCATTCCCAAATCCTATGGATTCTGGGATGGTGATGCCCCCATCACCTTTAATTGAAGTGGGGCTTTTGCCCCATATGGCCAATGGATGGGGCTCTCTTTTTTGCGGTTTTAGACACTCTCAATTCCTAGGCATGTTGGTTGGATTTATCACCTAATATTTTTCTGTCTGTGTGACTGATTTCTGATTCAAATTTTATTTCCTAATATAATTGGTTGTTTTTCTAACTTCTTGAGTTGAACATTTAGTTCATATATTTTCTCACTCAGTCCATTTATTTTCTTTCTTAATATTATAAGTACAAATATTTCAAGGATAAAAATATTGATATGAGGTTTTCTCATTTTTGTTCTTTTACCAATAATTTGGAAGTTGTGGAAATCAATATTTTTAGCTTTAGGCTACAAATTCTGACCTAAGAACTAATGATATTCTTCATTTCTTCTATAGCTTTTGTTATTTTCTTACATTTTATATTTGAAAGGTTACACCTAGTAAGACTAAAGCCCATACACAATATCACACAGCCACCAATCAATTGAAACAAAATACAAAAATAGTCTGTCTAATTCTGTTTTCATGGATTAGAAGACTAAATATCATTGAGATGTTAATTCTACCAAAACTGTTTTACAGATTCAATGCAATCCCAATAAAAATCCCAACGGCCTTTTTTACAGAAATCAAAAAGCCAATAATCAAATTTATCTTGTAGTATAAGGAACCCAGAATAACAAAAAACGTCTTAAAAAAGCAGAACAAAGCTGGAGGACTCTCACTTCGTGACTTTAAAGCATATTACTTAACTACATTGGTAAAAATAACACAGTATTGGCATAAGGACAGAAAGATTGACCAATGAAACTGAATTGAGAACTCAGAAATTGACCCTCACATCTACAGTCAAACAATTTTTGACAAGGCTGTTAAGCCCACCCAGCTGGACCAGAATAGTCTGTTCAACAAATGGTGCTGGGGAACTGGATAGTCATATCCAAAAAAAAGAAAGAAGACCTCTATCTCACACCTTATACAAAAATTAACTCAAAATGTATCAATGATTTAAATATAAAAACAACAATCATAAAACTAGAATAAAATGTAGGAAAACATCTTCAAGATCTTGTGGTAAGCGGTAGTTTTTAAACCTTATGCCCAATGCACGAGCAACAAAAGAAAAAAATAGATAAATGGGATCTCCTCAAAATTCAACACTTTTGCACCTCAAAGGACTTTGTCAGAAGGGTGAAAAGGCAGCTGACTCAATGGGAGAAAACATTTGGCAACCACATATCTGATAAGTGTTTAATATCCATCATATATAAGAGATCATACAACTCAATAGTAAAAAGACAAAGTATCTGATTAAAAAATGGCCAAAAGACTTGAAAAGACAACTGTCCAAAGAAGAAAAACACATGGTGAAGAAACACATGAAATAATGTTCAAAACCACTAGTGATTAGGGAAATGCGAATCAAAACTACAATTAGATATCATTTCACACCTATTAGACTGGCCACTATTAAAAAGTCGGAAAACTATAAATGTTGGAGAGGAAGTGGAGATTTAGGAATGCTTATTCAGTGTTGGTGGGAATGTAGAATGGTACAGCCACTGTGGAGGACTGTTTGGCAGTTCCTAAGGAAGTTGAATATAGACTTGCCATGGGACCCAGCAATACCATTGCTAGGTATATACTCAGAAGAACTGAGAGGAGTGAAACGAATAGATATTTGCACACAATATTCATAGCAGTGTTATTCCTGATAGCCAAAAGTTGGAAACAACCCAGGTGTCCATCAACTGATGAATGGATAAACAAATTGTGGAGTATACACACGATGGAATATTATACAGTGATAAGAAGAAATGAGTCATAAAACATATGACAACATGGGTGAACCTGGAGGACATTATGCTGAGTGAAGCAAGCCAGACAAGAAAGGAAAAATACTGTATGATTGCCCTATTATCAACTAAGTATATTATGTGAAATATAAATATATTATGTGAAATATGAATATGAGTAGAATTGCATATATAAGACCATTTTTCCTTGAAGCTGAAAAAATGTAAGTTAATACTACACAATGTTAATTTCAGACAAAAAAAAGAAACATTATGCTAAGTGAAGGAGACCAGATACAGAGTACTGCATATTGCATGATTCCATTTATTTAAAATGTAAATATAAAACAATTCATAAAGATGAAAGGAGATTAGTTGTTATGTAAGTATGAGGAGGGAATGCTAAGGGGATTGAATTATTTCTTTTTGGAGTAATGAAATTGTTCTAAAATTTTTAAGATGATGAATGTACAACATTGTGATTATACTAAAAGCCATTATTATATGTTTTGGATAGAATAGCCAGAAACAGCAGCTATGTATAGTGGGGGAAGCATAGAGAGACTGAGAGGTGAGGAATTTTCTTGTTTGTTTGTCTGTTGTTATTATTATTGAAATAATGAAAATGCTCTAATATTGATTGAAGTGATGAATGCACAACTATGTGATTATAGAAAATACCATTTATTGTACACCTTGAATGATTTGCTTGTTTTATTAATATGTATCAATAAAAATGGTTAAAAATAATCTGTCTATTCTAAAGAATATGTGTCTTATAAATTATGCTGCATTTGCTTCCTTGCCTTAGATATATCTATTTTCTGAACTGATCCGGACAAAGTTCCATAAATCCTTTAAATTGAATTTGATTTGCAAGTCACTAAAATTAAAATATACAAAAGTTCCCCAAATAGCAAATTCTACAGTTTCAAGTAAATGTGGGGAATATTTCATTGCCTCATGCTGCCTATTTTAATCCATTTATAATAAGCTTCTTTGAGAGTTTTGAAAAAGAATCTATGATATTGTTATAAAATTTTGATTTGATGTAGCATAAATTCACAAATCTAATTGCTAGGATGTAATTTGCTGCAGCCTCAAAAATCCACTCTGTTCATTGAATTTGGAAATGTGACTATATTGCCACTAATTAAATTGAACTCACTTAATATTTTATATTCACCTTAAATAAGTTAAAAATATCACAGAAAACAAATTATGCAAGTTATCCTCATCATCATGAGGAACTAGAGCAGAGCAACAGGAGAATAGCACCACACAAATTCAAGTATCTAACCATTTTACAGGTCTTTTTTTTATTCCATGGGAGAACGTACTGTGGCAGTGGCAGGAAGAGTATTCAGCCACAGATGCTTGCAGGAAGGGTACCTAGTTTAAAGGTCACAAAACCATGTGTGTGTTTGCGTGTTTGTGTATGTTGTTGGATGGGTGTGAAGAAGAGAGCTATGTGTTCAATATGTGACTAAAAATATGGCCCAACTTTAACTGTGTTTGTCTTCTCAGATTTTTCATCATTCGTATAGGACACAACTTAGCATTTATTATTTTCTTGGTCAAAATTTATCTATCACCATTGCAATCCCTGTGCTAACTGCAGATAAATCTATTAACTAAATGCCAAACTGTATTCATGGAATGAGTGAACACCATGAGACAATTCTTCCTGTTTTGCCTGACACAGAACATAGACATCTAGAAACTCCAGTTTGTCATGTTTACAGTAATCTGATCAATCACTCTGGCAGGCAGCTTACTCATTGTAACTACTGCCACCAGCCCAGTCTTGGGCTCTGCCTTGTATTTTTTCCTATCTGACTTGTCCTTATTATATGGCCATTGTTTTTCTACCATGGTTCCCAAAATGATATTTGATTTACTTGCGGAGAGGAAAACTACCCCTTCTGTGGTACATTACTGAGGTTTTTGTGATGCATTTCTTTGGAGGAGTTGAAGTCAACCTGCTCATGTTGATGGCCTATGACTGCTATGTGGCCATCTGCAGGCCCCTGCACTACATAATCACTATGAAATAGTGCATGTGTGGCCTCCTGGTGGTCATGTCCTGTGCTGGGGATTTTCTTCATTTTCTGATGCAAATCCTTTTTTTTTTTTCTGGTTATTCTTCTGTGGCCTCAATGTCAATCACCCAAGCCATGCCCAAGCTAATCACAGAACATAGATCAATAACATTCTTATTTTTCAAAGCCCAAAACAGATACCTTGGAGCCATTAATCAATAACTCCACATTTCCCATCTCCCCAGCCCCTGGTTAACCCTAATTTCTGTCTGTATGATTTTGTTTATTCTAAGTATTTCATAAAACTGGAATCATATAATAATTGACCTTTGTGTCTGGCTTATTTCACTCAGCATAATATTGTCAATGTTCATACATGTTGTTGCAAATATCTTAACTTCATTTTTTTATGGCAAAATAATGTTCCATTGTAAATATTTAACACATTTATTTATATATTCATCTATTGATGGACACTTGAGCTATTTCAGTTTGATGACTATTGTGACTAACGCTGTTATGAATATTGGTATATAACTATCTCTTTGAATCCCTACTTTCTTTTTTTTATACAAACACAATAATATCCATTCTAGTGGATACGAAGTGATTTCTCATTGTGGTTTTGATTTTCATTTCTTCTGTTGTTAGTGATGTTGAGCATCTTTTCATGTGCTTATTGGCCATTTGTATATCTTCTTCATAGAAATGTCGATTCAAGTCCTTTGTCCATTTTAAAATTGGTTGTTTGTCTTTTTGTTTTGGAGTTTTAGGAGTTTTTTATATATTCTGCATAAAAATCATTGTCATATATTTCATTTTAAATATTTTCTGCCTTCTGCCAGCTATCTTTTTACTCTACTGATAATGTCCCTTGATGCACAGAAGATTGTAATTTTGATGACATCCATTTGATCTATTTTTTTTTATTTTGTTGTTCATGTTTTCAGGTCCATGTGTAAGAAACCATTGCCAAATACCAGGTCCTGAAGACTTTTTCTTGTTTTCTTCTCGTAGTTTAATGGTTTTAGCTCTTATATTTATATCATTGATCCATTTTGAATAAATTTTTGTATATGGTATGAAGTCAGGGTCAAACCTCATTTTTTGAATGAGGATATCCAGTTGTCCAAGCACCATTTTTGAAAGGAACTATCTTTTCCCTGATTGAATGGGCTCATCACCTTTGCAAAAATTCATTTGGCTCTAGATGTCAGAGTTTTTCTCTGGACTCTTGATTTTATTCCAATGGTCAATCTATCTATCCTTATAGCAGTATGACATTCTTTTGATTACTAGTAGTTTGTACTAAGTTGTAATGCCAATGTGTGAGTAGGCCTACTTTGTTCCAAATTTTAACATTGTTTAGCTATTTTTAGCCCCTTGTGAACTCATATGATTTGAGAATCATATTGTTTCTTTTCTGCAAAATACATTCCTGGAATTTTGACTGACATTGCACTGAATCTGTAGATCACTTTGAATAGTATTGATATCTTCACAAAATTAAGTCTTCTAATCTATGAACATGGGATATTTTTCCTTTTATTAAGGTTTTTATCAATTACTTTGGACATTGTATTGTAGTTTTTATTTAAAAGTATTTTACAAGCTTAGATAAATTTGTTTCTAGATATTTTATTCTTCTAGATTATATTGTAAAAGGAATTATTTGCTTGACTGCCTTATTGTTCACTCTTTTTGGGTAGAAATACAGCTGATATTTGAGAGATGATCTAATACTCTCAGAAGTTTCCTGAATTCATTTATTAGTTCTAGTAGCCCCTTATGGATTCTTTGAATTTTTTTATAGGCTATTGAAAATTCCATGTACATAAAGGGAATTTATAAGTCCATAGGCATCTCCAAGGCAAGAAACATGCTTAGAAAGACCTAGGAGAAAATCTTGAACTACAACCTAAGACTGTTTTTAGTCTCTGTGCACAGCTGGTTAAGCAGTGAAGGAGAGGCCTAGTACAGAGCCAATCTGCAAAGACTACAAGTGTTATAATTTTTTTCTTTTGTTTTTGTATTATGTATTATGGGGTCCAAGAAGGAGAAGAAAGAAAGAAATGGGCAGAAAAATATTTGTAGCTATAATGGCCAGCCATATCCCAAATTTGATGAAGAACATCAATATACACAGCTAAAAAGTTCAACAAACTCCAAATGGGATAAACTCAAAGAGAACCACACAGAGACACATTATAGTTAAACCTTGAATGCAAAAGACAAAGAGAAATCTTGAATGTTGACAACAATAACAGAAAGAAAACTGGAAAATTCACATATATGTAAAATTACACAATACACTCTTAACGATTGGGTCAAAAAGGAATCACAAGGGAAATTATAAAGTTCTTAAAGATGAAAGAAAATGTAAACACAACAAACCAAAACTTAGGGGATTCAGCAGTGGCAGTTCTCAGAGGGAAGTTAATAGGTGTAAACACCTATATTAAAAAAGAATAATGTAACAAATAAATAACCTATCTTCACAACTTGAAGAACTTGAAAAGAGGAGCAAACTAAACCCAAGGTTAGCAGAAGCAGTGCTAAGCCAGCATTGCACTGAATCTATAGATCAATCTGAGGTGAAGTTAAGGATTCTCTCAGGTATTTCTGAGCATGTGTATTGCCCTGGAGATATGCATGGCCTTGCAAAGTCCCTCCATAGACATGGACACAACAAGTACCCCGGTTTCCCCAGAAAATTCTCTACAGCCTTTCCTCTCAGACCCTAGGTGATCTATTTCATGCCTCAAGCATGTAATTTTTTGCCCCAAGTGACTCTATTTGATGTTTTCTTTCAGTGTTTAAGCTGCTTCTATCTCCCACTTCTCTGGCCAGTGCAAGTTCTGGGACAAATGAGACAGAAGATAAGCATCTTGGATCAGATGCTCATCATCAGATGGCACCAGACAGGATAGTATAGTCATAACTACACTTCAATCTGTGAATAATGGGGGCACTATTGCTTACCCAGATCTGGGAATCCACACTGAGAGTGAAAGTTGCTGCTGTACTTCACAAGGAAGTGGTTGGGGATAGACTTAGTAAAAGCACCAAAAGTGTTTCCTACCATTTTAATTTACCTTTTCTTTTGATTCAACATTTACTTGGGTTGTGTAAACCTTTGACTATTTTCCAGAGTCCTTAGGCAGTTGCTTCTGCAGTTTTTGCTTGTTTTTTTTTTTAAATTTTCTGTAGAAGGACAGAATTTTGAAATTTCTTTCTCATCCATCTTGCTGATGTCTCTCCAAGCAAATGGAGACTATCTGTGTCAGTGCTTGTATACTCCGTAGGAAAGAAACAAAACAATAGTTAAGCACAATCTAAACATTGAGGAATCTACAATCAGCTAGACACAGAACAGTGTTTATTAAATCAATGCTTCTCCCAAATTTGAAGCAGATAAAAATTACACATACTTGCTTACTCAAACCAGTTTTGTAAGTGTCTGTGATCTGTCTGCTAAAAATAAATGTGGAAACAATAATATGAAAACTTATCTTCTAATTGCTGTGTATATAACAACTAGATTTATATAATGACAATATTTTATATATTCCCAGTGTTGATGACAGTCCCTGCTATTTTCTAAACTTTTTCTATATATTTTTTGTAGTAATAAATGAATGAAATATAGAATAACCTCCATGAAAAAGCTGAACTTCAGACATCAATAGAAACTTCATTTGTGTCATCTTCAGTCCAGAATTTGTAACGAGCTGCTGAAACCACCATCCCAACAATGTAGTTGTAGTTTATATTCAGGTCTTACCTGGTGGACTGAGTCTTAGGTTTCTTGGAACTTCAGTATCTTCTTGCATCCTTGCATAGCTACCATGTTGGAAAACTGATTTCAGAGTTTTTGAATTAAAAGTACTGAAAAAAATTAGCCATATAATCATCATTACCTAGATCTGCAACTAGTGGTAAAACAACACAGAAACTGAGCAGTCCTGAGAAATAAAGTTTTGGAGTTTTTTCTCTCATCTTTGAGATGTTGATGCTGAAAGGCCTACAACACTATATCTACAGATTTTTGAAGTGCCTTGTGCAGTAAGTGGTTAGCAGGGAATGGTTGTAAAATGTTAGATAAGAAGAGCAATTGAAAAAGGAAAGAAAAAAGTTCTTATTAGACTTATGTAACTATAACATAGACTCACTCTTGACATTTGTTGAACAGGTCATTTTAACACACAGAAAAAATAATTTCATTTTCAATAGCTGGCAATCAAAACAGCAAATTCACCTGAATTGGTTACATTTGTGTTAAAAAGTAAAATAGACTTATCTCATGTGCCCCCCTATGACATTTCCATCTAGTTAAGTGAAAACTCAGGGAAATGTCATGCCCCATGTAATGCTGTTTTTAAAATGTGAGTGGGAATATCTCCCAAACATGATGACATATAAATTCTATTTGACATTTGTAATTATTAACATTGTGACTGTTTTGGGGAAATCTTTGTCCCTTACATATGAATACTCAAAGCTGAATTGTTTCAGAGAACAAATGTGAAATTAGAATATATTAAGGTACATAAAATGCTCAGAGTTGTTGAATAGGTATTGCATTATTGCAAAAATAGTTTGCAGCCATTTTAGGAGGAATATCTGAATCTCTATCCATATTTGTGTGTACATGTGCATATGAACTTACTTGGCAAAGAAAAATAATAGGTCACAGAATAGAGGTGACATTGGTATAATAATGCCTGGATATTTTATTTTTAATGTAGTTGACATTTAAAAGAATGTAATGTTTGTGCACATGATAAATATTCATACTACATAATATTATAGTGAAAAATATTTATAATTGATTAAATGTGTGCCAAATACTAAAAGAAGTACATTCACTCTAATTTGGGAGACTTTAGATATGGAGAAAAAGTATGGAATTCTGTGGATTAAGACTGGTTTTCTCATATGTCAACATTCATAATAGCATGTTGATTTTTTTGGAGTGTCTGTTCCACGCATTTTGGAGGTTGTCTCTTCCCTTTCTTCTGCAACTAAAATAAGGATTCTCTCCCCAGCCTTACCCAGTTTCTGCAATTAGGGTAGTTACATGTTATTCCATGTTGCTAACCCAGTTGCAGTGTAAGAAAACAGGGCAGTGAATCTTTCTTTTGTTGTTTAGTCTCAGTCTTAGGTATTTTGTTCTTTGGTCAGGTTCATAGGGACTTCTCAGGGATCCTGTCCCTTATCATCTGCCTCTGAGAAGCCTTTGCATGGTCTCCAGGTAAGAAGAGGTTACAATCCTATGGCAAGGGGAAGTGGGATTCTTCATAAGGACCCAAGATTCAAGGTTCCAAAGTACCCAGATGCCCCATCCCAAGTCTTAGGGTTCCTCTCATTCCCTATCAA
>JAQZBX010058579.1:0-17713 GCA_029593785.1 Cabassous unicinctus
ACATTTTTACAGAGGCCAAAGCAAAAGGAGGAGGAGTTTGAGGTCTGGAGAAGTTCTAAACAGAAGAGTTGCTCTCTGAAAATCTGAAATGCTCTAAGCAAGAAAAATCATCGTCTCTTATACACATTCACAATGTTATAGGAATCATAAATAAATTAGTACTCAGATATAGTAGGAAAGCTTGTTAGCATATTTGGGCTATCTGAGCCTACTACACATTTTTAAAAATTCTTCTCTTAATCTGTTTCTAAATGGCAGAAGTAATTGCAATAGATTAAAAAGGGAAAAAAAAAAAGAGTTGGAATGTTATCCCAATTCAGATTTCACAAACTGTTTCTCTCCACAACAGCCCTTCCTTTGCTGAAAGTGACAGCAAAGCAGACAGTCATGCAAGTGCTATCTCACAATAACAGATAGACCCAACCTCCTGGGGGTGAGAAAGTTACAAAATATTTAGTTTTGTGAAGATTTTGTCATTTTTAGAAAGTGGTTTAAGAATTTTAAAGATAAAAACACTGTGTTGGCTGAAATCTACAAGTCTTGGGGTCCCTCAAACATCTGAGCCCCTTACAGGTCAATTCCCAAAACTGCTCAATTTGTTTTATGGTCTTTTGGGGTCAAGTCATAATTATCTTTGGCTGCATCTCCTAGTTCCCCTGTTCATGAGCTCTTAGTTAAGGTTAATAACCTAAAGACCAGATAATCCATAGCCCAGTGCACCTCAGCTCCAAGCTTTTGCCAGGTAGGTAGATATGGCAAATTCAAATGTAATTTCAACTCTTCAAATATCTTCACCAAAATCAAACATCACCTGCACTTCCATGCTACCTGTCTGATGATATCTGAGGACTTTTCACCTGGATGCCTTGACTCTTTCTATATTCCTGCTGACTTTTTAGCACTACGGAAGGACAAAGAACATTTCAATGGTCTAATAAGATTCAGAGACTATATCATTCAATCCTAAATGTGTACTCAGCAGGCCTAGGATGATATATGCTCTTTAGCCTCTGGTGTGTTCCTCCTCATTATGTTTCATCAGAGTCCAGGAGGATTGTAAAAGAGTCAGATCTCTCTATTTCCTGGGAATAAAGTATGGAATTATCCACTTTGAGATTCAGAAGGAGATTGTTGTCGGTGCACAAATGAGCAGTGGCCAGGAGGTACACTCAATGCAGAAGACTATTCTTATTGATCCATCTTCAAAGAAGAAGGCTTATGTTCTTGGGTGTCAGGAGAAACACTGGTCGCATTTAATCATGGAAGAGAAATGTGCTAGCACATATGTGCTCAGAACAAATTTGCTGCCTTGGAAAATGTAAACATCCCAAGTTCATCCCAACAACTGCCAAGTTAAAAAGGGGAGACACGGAAAAGAGGGAAGGGAGAGGAGAATCAGCAACAAGGGAAAAAAGACACTAAAACTTTAATACATTGTTTTGGTTCCAGAACCCATGTGTGGGAAAGTCACTTTTTTATTTAGGATAAATGATTATATTTTGAGGTCTGTCTTTAATTCTCAGACCCAAGTGAGAGTAATGGAAAAGAAGCAGAGGCAGTTTTTTCTTCTCTTTATGGAAGGCTCTTTAGAAGAGTCACATTGCAGCAGGCCATCAGTTTTAACCTTCTGCTTACATGACTTGCTTTACTTCCAAATATCTCTAAGCGCAATGGAAAATGTTATCTCATCTTCCTTCTTCCAACTTTCCAAATAACAACAGTCTAAGCAAGAGATTCTCAGATAGAGAAATCGAGGCAAGTTCTAATATTACCTAAACTTGTAACACTTCCTGTCCAAGCTACTCATTTGGCAATTAGTCATGGTTTGCTATGTACCATCATATTCTTCTATCTCCAAACTTTATTTATCTCTCCTTTACTTTGAAGTCAGAATCTTGGAAATACTAGTGACAAAAAATATTTGATACTCACTGCCTTCTAATCTTCATTTTTCATCTTTCCTTGACATCTAGAAATCTGAATTCTATCTTTACTACACTGCTCAAATTGTTCCTACAAAGGTAACCAGTGACCCTCTCTTAATTCCTTGGGCATCAGACTTAACCACCAAAGGACTGATATTATTTTTTAAAATAATTTTTATCTTTTATTTTTAAAGGAGCTTTAGATTATACAAATGTTACATTGAAAATATGGGGGATTCCCATATACCCCGCCCCCTCCCCTCCTACACTTTCCCCTGTTAACAACGTCTTTCATTAGGGTGGTACGTTTGTTACAATTGATGAACACATATTGAAGCATTGCTACTAACCATGGTCTACAGTTTACATTATGGTTTACACTTTGTACTGCACAATTTAATAGGTTTTGATAAAATGTGTAATGGCCTGTATCTGTCATTGCAATGTCATTGCAGGACAATTCCAATGTTCCCAAAATGCCCCATATTACACCTATTCTTCCCTCTCTCTCCCCTCAGAACCTCTGGTGACCACTGTCTATATAGCTATAATACAAGTTCTTCCATTATTAGACTAATACTCCTTCTGGAATGTTTCTCTTCCTTTTTGAATTTATGTACCACTTCCATCTGGTTTTCCTCTGGAATTTTTATTCAGATTTTGTGTTTTGTTCACTGCTTACTTCTGTTTTTCATCTAGATTACTCACTTTGCTTTCAGATTTTTTTCATCTTTTTATATTCTGGGCAATCGCATTCATGACATTGACTCTTCTTTTGAGTTCTAAGCATCTATTTGTTATTGCCTCATGTTTTACAATTCAAAGTTAACATCTCCAAAATTTAAACTTCTAAATTCTCTCCAAATTTGCCTCTCCTCATGCCTTTCCTCTCAGGGTTAAAAGCAAAACTATTCAACTAGTGGTCTCAGATATAATTCTTAGAGCTGTCTATAAATGCTTCTCTCCCTTAATCTTCACATTCAATACCTGTAGGGCTTTTATGATTGTAACATCCATCATCTCCCCTTCACTGCCATCCATATCCCAGTCTTCTTCTCCTCGCTGCTATCTAATCCTGTACAGCTTCAGGAGACTTGGCTGCCATGTATATAATTAGTACACAAGATGCCACATCTCACATGTGCATTTACCTGGCAGACCTTATATATTTGTAGTGTACATTTCATAATGACAAATTACCAGCAGATGATGAAAAAGTGCCTTATTCCTCAGAAAATCAGGATAATGCAACACATTTTTAATTGTGGGAAGAAATGTGACTTAAGAAAGAGATGTCTTTTACTAATTGGCCCACAAGTGCCATATGGAATAGTTAGCCTTGAATGAAATTAGCTTTCCAGAATATAGAATGCATCATTCCCCTGGTTAAATCTTCAATGCCTGTAGAACATACATGTAGGAGAGTGTCTAAACTCTTTGTCGTGATTCACAAGGCTCTGACACTCTGGCCTAAGTCTGCAATACATCTTTGGTATATACTCTGTGCTTGAGCCCCACTTTGGGGATTTGGTGCTATGCTCCCACCGCTTTACCAACCTAGATAATTTCTTTCCCTCTTCGTTTTTCTGTCTGCTTATTGCTTATCAAAACCTAACTTAAAATTTATCATTTTGATGTGGCATCCTCAGGTAGCACAGCTTATTTTCTTTATCTATGTAACGATATAGCAAATATACAATTGTCCAGTATTGAATTATGTATTACATTGAACTTAACACATTGGTTGGACTTTGTGAAATTGCCATAAAAAATGCTCAACTATTGACAATATCACATGGTTTAAACTATTATTTTCATGTAGAAATGAAACATCTTTTATATATTATTTATGTGTCCATTAAACCAGGGGCCAGCAAATTATGGCCTGCTTTTTTATGACCCATGATCCAAGAATGGATTTTACATTTTAAATAGTTGTATAAAAAAAGATCAAAGAAGACCAGGTAGTAAAGACTACATGTGGCCCACAAAGTCTAAAATATTTTATAGCTGGCCCTATACAGAAAAGTTTGCAGACTCCTGCACTAAACTCTTCCTTATTTGGGTAGGTCTTTGTGTTATCAACATACAGCACAGTCCTTGGGACATTCTATGTGCTCTATAAATGATTTTCAAACTGAACTAAATGACTGATACATTTTCTAAAATAAACCACAGGATGAAAACTGTCCCAATTTTCTGTTTTCTTCAATTTCCCTCTGTTTTCTCAATGAAGCCTGTTTGAGAAATAGGGAGCACAAATATGTTTTTGAGCATACTTTGCAGCTACCCAAACCCAACAATCTCTGACCAAGAACATAGTGGTCAAATGATTTAACACAAAGGGTTTTCTAATGCTGCAAGCAGCAAGGTCACTAGGTCACAGTTATCTGTCAGCAATCCAAATGAATCCTGGGAAGACTGGAGGTCGTGGTGGTGGGAAAGGGTATGTGTGACATAGGGCTGGTATTAGCTTTAGAATTTTGGAAGTCTTGGGGAAAAAATCCTTCCCCAAACCCCAACTCATTCCAAAGTACTTAAGAATGAACCTGGTCCAAGAGTCTAGGCACTTCATCACTGGCTACATTCCCACTAAAGAAGTGATCTAGAGTAGACTGCTCTTAAATCAAGAAATGTGACATTGTACTTGGCAGCCACAGGGCAGGAAAGAAAAATTCTGCTTGCAACAGCAGCCTTTTCCTCTATGTTGTACACTCCTTTTTTTTCCCTTTGCTCTCTTTGCTTTTATTTTTATTTTTGGTATATCCTGGCAGCCTAGAGAGAAGAGATCTTTTTCAGTATCTTTTTGAAAATGAAGTCTTCTATACTAGTTTGGTGAGATAAATCCAGCCCTCCATGGATAATTACAGAAGGTATTGTTGTTGGTATTTTCACTGCGACATTTAAGAAGTGCTTTGGAAATGGAGAATTAGGGAAACACTCATTTCCTGTTTTAGGTCTGTGCTGTATCACAGCTGTGCTTAATTAGGCCTTTTGAAAAGCAGCAGAAAAGAAAGAAAACAATGTATTTTCACCTCGCTAACAATGATTCTTAATAAATACTTAAATAAATAATCCAACACTTGATTGGAACGTTTCCCTCAATCCTCTAGAATTCTAGACATGTTAAAGTGTCATTTCTAAGCAATAGGGAGAAAATGGCTTGTTTCTAACGAACAGCACAGTGAAGAGAAAGCCCTTTGTTTCCAGCTATGTTCCAGACTTGCTAAAATTTCTTACTGAGCCTCATTATTGCCAAACTAAGTCATTTTCAAACTCACCGTGCAAAGCTTTTTCATGTTGCAATCACAAAAGTGATTCAGGGACCAAATATACAAGGTAGACTCTTCCTCAAGAAGATAAAGAACATGAGAAATTCAAAGAGTAGCTCTTACTCTTAGTCCAGCTTAAGAGACTTATCCAAAGTGTTGGGCTTATCTAGACCTCTTACCTCATGGGTTGGCCTCCAATTCTCCTCAATTCTGGTGCCAACTGTCAAGGAAATATTTCTAGAATGTCACGTGACCTTGCGAAAATTACTCCTATTGACTAAAAGTGGTGCTTATAACCTTGGATGGCCATCAGAATCCCCTGCAGAGTTTAAAAGTGTGTATATGCTCCTTGCAACCCAAGAGCCACTAGTTCATTGGTCCTGGGTGGGGATACAGGCATTTGCATATCTAAAAAGTATCCACTGGATTCTGGTGCACAAAAATTCAGGCAGGCAATCACTGCCCATGGAACAAAAGCCAAACCCGAAGGCATGACATACAAAAATTTTCACAAGCCCAATGAGCACACTTTAGGACTGATCTTCATTGACTTCTGAGCTAAATTCTATACCATTGACCACAAGTCTTAAGGATGACTTTGAAAATGCCTTTTTCTTTGCTTTATGAAAATACAATCTTCATTTCCTCCTGACTCTGTATCCCCTCCCTCTCAATCTCATTTGCATATGTCTTTTATTCTTCCAGTCTCTGAAATATTGGTGTTGCCTGAGATCCTCTTTGAGTCTATTTCTCTTGTCACTCTCTGCATTTTTCTTGAGTCATATGTCAGTCCTCTGGGTTCAGTTACCTTGGTGGTTAAGAGCATGGACTCAGAGCCAGGTTGACTGGGTTCAATCCTGGCTCTGCCACTTATTAAAACTAACCTCGCCATGCCTTTATTTTCTCATTTATAAAATTGTATCTACAAATCAAAAGATTTAATAGGTTAATATATGCAAAACCCTTAAAATGGTAACTAAGATATAATAAGTTCTAACTAAGCAGTCAGTGTATTTATCATTATTGTTTTTATATTAATGACTCACTTATATATTTCTTCAGTTTAGATCTCTCTTCTGAGTCCTATAACCTCAGATCCAGCTGCCTATTCACTATTTCTACTCATAGGTCACACAGACTCCCCAAACTTAATACTGAACCCTTCTTCTCATCTACGGTTCCCTTTTTATAGGAACCAGAGCTCAGTGAGAGATACCACCATCAAGCCAGTTACTCAACATAGAAAATAGGGCATGAAATCAAGTCGTCTTTATTCTAGGTCCTCTTAGTACTCAAATTCTTCCACATCTCTTGAATGTGAATCATCAATACACTATATCAATACAACTGAATTCAATATATTCTTTCCTTTCTAGGTATGTTGCCAGTTCCACTTTCAAGTCTTGACTAGAGCCATAGTGAACATTCTCTATCATGTAGCTGACCACCTAAAATCATACAAATGGCTTCTCCTCGCCTTCAGAATAAATTAAATTTCCTTCTCATGGCTAACCATATTCTTCCCTGCTAACATCTTCAGGTTAGTCTTGCATCACTCCCTATATTGTACTGTATATTCAGTTTAGGCTGAAATCTGTCCCGTTCCTTTGCACCATCTCTCTGGACTCTGGGCTTTTGCATGATTTCCATTCTGTGTGGAGCACTGTTACTCACCCATTTACCTGCATAATACCTATCCTTATTTCAGGTCTCAGCTGATATGTAGCTTCTCTAGGTAGCTCTCCTAACATACCAGCTAACAATTAGGTGCTCTCTCTAGGTGCTCTAGTAATGCCTCTTGTAGTTATCAGATTATTTTTTAAATTTACTTAGATTACATAAATGATACATAAAAAATGTAAAGAGTTCCCATATGCCCCACTCCCTGTCTCTTCCACATTTTCCCATATTAACAATATCCTTCATTACTGTGGTACATTTGTTAAAATTGATGAACACATATTGGGGCAATGCCGCTAAGCATATAATTTATATTATAGTTTAAACTCTTTCCCATACAATTTTGTAAGTTATGACAAGATATCTGTCATTGCAATGTCATTCAGGACAATTCCAATGTCCTGAAAATGCCTCTATTTCCACCTATTTTTCTCTCTCTTTCCCCTCAGAACCTCCAATGGCCACTGCCTCCTCTCAATGATAAAAGTTCTTCCATTGCTAAAATAACAATTAGTCTATAGTAGAATAACAGTAAGTCTACTCTAGTCCACCGTTCATTCCCCAATCCTGAGGATTCTTGGCTGGTGATGCCCACTCTGCCTCTAATTGGGAGGGGGCTTAGATCCCATAGGGTAGATGGATGGGACTATCTTGCTTGTAGTTATAGACACTCTCTGTTCCTTGGGATGGTGATTGTCTATCATCATTTCCTTGTTATTTGTCCTGGGTGAAACCAATGAACTGGAGAGTAGGTGTTGCAACTTGGTTGAAGTTCAGGGCCTGGTTGGCACATGGAAAGCCCAAAGATTTAAATCTCTTGGATGTAAACCTACCGACTCTAGTACTAATTATAGATTCAAAGAGAAGGAGCAGAAGAGCCATGTGTAGGGAAACCACAACTGAGTCCAACTGTGTCACACTGGGGAGCATAAATTCCAAAGTAATTCTCGCTGACAGGGCACCAAACTCCTGAGCTGTCAGCCCTGACTCTAGTCTCTGGATGTCTCCAGAGCCCTCAGGAGCTCCGCTATTTGAGGAAATATTTACTGTGGCAGACAATGAAATCCTTCTGAGATGGTCATAAGCATAAGTTCTGGAAAGACCTTCTACTCACTTTGAAGTCTCTTAGGCATGTAAACTCACTTGTTTTTACCCTTTCCCCCTTTGGCTCTCCCTAGGTACTCTAATAATGCCTCTTGTAGTTATCAGATTATTTTTTAATTGCTCTGTCTTTTCCTATAATGTTATCACTTTGAAAGTAGAAACTGTGCCTTGATCATCTTTTTCTCTGTAGCAATTAGCACATTGCCTGGCATATAGTAAGCATCCAAAAAATTGTAATGAATAAATAAATTAATTAAAATAGGAATAAATAAATCTCTCATTACACACACCTTGTGTTTCATTGATTAAATACCTTTGTTCTACCTTGGCCTATGTTAAGATTCTTCATGATTGCTTCTCCAAATATATGGAAACATGAATAAAATAAATGTTAATCTTCTAAACTAGGTAACATTTGCAAAGTACTTTATAGGAAACAAATAAAGTGTTGCCATTCTTTGATATAACATGTTTATTATGGAAATTTAATTTGAAATAATAGCAGGGATCCCAAATATTATAAGTACTGCCTCCCAAGGTGTTCATCCAAAACCTAACCTGATTGTGATTAAACACAGCATCTTTGACATTAATCGGAGCATCTTATGAGATTTTAAGTTCTTGTTGATTTTGCCCCCATTAGCCTATGAAATTTGTGTTCTATTGGTTCTAATTTCAATAAGTACTTTATTTTAGTAAGTCAATGAATCAAAATACATGAAATGAACAGATGGAAAAGATATTACTTAAGTTTCCAAGGAGTGTAAATGTTATAAAAGATATAAAATCTAGAAGAGATTTTAAATATCATCAAGTTCAACCCATTCATTCTGAGATAGAGAGTTACTTAGTCAAAGAGGATAGGTACCTGACCAAAAATCACCAAGCTACGTATTACCAGAGTTGAGTTTGAACTTCTTTAATCTTGAGCTCTTTCTTTTCAATCCTATGGCTTAGAAAAAATTGATACAAAGCTTTAGAGGAGTTATGAATTTCTTATCACCTAGGCCAGTGATTGGTTGCTCAGGAAGATTCACAGATAACACTGGCTATGAAAGTGTTGAAGGAAAAACCATTTTGATCATTCTTCATACCATCTATCTATCTTTAAAGAATTTATCAGACTTGGGGAAAATATTAACTCTCTTGGGATGGGGATAAAGAAGGTGTAAAACTGAGTGTACTACAATATAAAGAAAACAAAAATGGGTTAATGATAAAGAAAAGAAACAAAAAACGGAATCTAATAATATTTTGGGATGAAATTGAAGACTCCCACATCAAATATATTGCTAAGTTTTATCCAGCTAATTCTCTGTACCTCTAAGGGATAGAAAAGAGAAGATGACATGGTTGCTATGTGTCAAATGAAATATATTCTTATTATTGGTTTTTCTGCTCTTATAAGATTCTTGGAGGATTATTATTGCCAGTCAAGGTTTAGAATTCTTTTGCAGATTACTGTCCATACAATGTGTATCTTTTAATTGATCTCCCATTCTCAGGTCTCTTTCTGATCCAGTCCATTCTCATCCTGCTACTAGATTTCTTTCCAAATCACATAGGACTATCATAATTGTAGACTTTGGTGGTCCCAATGAGCCACCTAATCCAGTATTTATGATTGTTGTTAAAAAACAATACATTTTAAAGTCGTTTCCTTTGCAGGGATAGATAAAGGACTACACACTGGTCATAAAACCTCTCTACATAATCTCCCAAGAAGGGCATCATATTGTCCATGGTCCCAGCCTACTATTCCAGACTTATTTTCTCTCAATATTACACTCTCCCAACCTCCTTTCCCCACCTTACCATAACAGACTTAACCTCTAAAAATTTTTACCCCACTCATGCCAATACCCACTGACCCCTGAACAGGTTTTACACTGTTCATAATTTGTCTGAAAAGTGTTGCCTCCTGGTCTGACTCTTCAAGACAATCATCCAAGAGACCTTGAAGAATGGCCTTACTTTAATGAATTTTCATAAACATTCTCTAGTCTTGAAAGCTCAGAAGTCTAATTTCTCAGCACTCTAAGACCATCTCCATCATTTAAGAACAGACTCATACTAAATAATTCACGATACTCATGAATAAACTTTGAATGCCAATTTTCAAATTTTTCCTTCTAATTCAGTTCTCCTTTCAGCGCAGTCCCTTCCTGTAGGCACAGTCCCTGAGAAGACCGTTTACAATCAGAAGGCTGTCTGAGCACTGTGAGATTAGAACAAAGTGGTGGGATATGCATGAATTTAGTGTCATTCTTCTCCACAATAAGAAGTCACACGGGAAATCCTTGTGCTGAACACCTCTCCCTGGACAGAGGATTCAGGAGCCCTGCCAGTGTCCTTTCCTAACTCTCACACTCCTCACGTCCCCAACTGGCCAGCAAATTGTCTCTTCAGCGAGAATGTCTACGATAACATTCACATTGCAGTTTAGTGTTGCTGACTTGAGATCCAATCCCCTTAGTGTGACAGTGTAGACCTGTGCATTCATTTGTAATATGTTTATTTTAAAGTTCAAAGAACATAGTTTTATTGTCCTCTTTTTCAATTGTTCTGTGAAAATCTCTCTGCCCACGAACTGACCTCATTGTTTTAGCATATAGTTTATCAATATCTGTAATGTAATTATTTATCTATATATATATTTTCAAAACAATAATATGACCTTGTTTTGAGAATAGACATCATATTTTTATATGAAATGTATGCAATATGTTTACTTGAATGAGTTAGTCAGTGAATGATGAACAATGGAAGATCTTAAAAATAATAACCCCACAATACTGCCATAGAATCTGAAATTACTATTATTTCTGGTTGATTAAACAGACATATTAAAATGCACAAGTATAGAGAAAAATCTTAACATTCATTAAAAGCCTACTGTGTGTCAGTCAATTGATATCAGTTCTTTCTTTTATACTCAAAACTACCAATAAGATAAGAAGAGATGCATCATCTCCTAGGAAACTGAAGGTCAGAAAGACTAATTAGTCCCAGTCACATAGACGGTAAGCATTGTAACAAGTTTTAAACCCAGGTTTTTGTACAAGGTTCACTGTCCCTGGGTCTCAAGAGAAATGGAGTGAGGGAAAATAGGATGATGCTGAAATATAAGACAATGCAAAAAGGTATCAGAATCTGCAGGACAGAATGAAAACGCCAAAAGAAAACCGCATCCGTGGTGTTATTAGAGAAGTGGAGACCAAATGCACCTATAATGGACATGTGTGAGATCTAATCTAACAAGAATGCCAAACTGGAGGTGCTGTCAGCCAGTCAATCAATTATGTGAGGAAGAGCTTGATGAAGAAAGAAGGCAGTGAGCTGGGATTTGAGAAATAGAAATTTTAGGAATTATTTTTTCTCTTCTCATAGGAATGGAATAATTTTCCCCCATATTTATTCTGAGAAACTTCCTATAGTCGTTCATCTTGGGGGAATGACAATTAAACCATCATTTAGAAACAGCACGTATACAGAAACCTCCCCAACTTGACAAAGAGCATACATAAAGAACCTACAGCTAACATCATATTTAATGGTAAGAAACTAAATATTTGCTTCCTACGATCATCAGCGAGGCAAGGATTTACCATCCCACAATTCCTAATCAGTATCATAATGGAAATCTTAGCTAGCACAATAAGACATAAAAGGTGACCATACAGATTAGGAAATGTGATGCTTAAGTTCATGTGTCAGCTTAGCTAGGTTATGGTGTCCAATTGTTTGGTCAGTCAAGCTCTAGCCTGATTGTTGCTTTGAGGATATTTTGTGGATTTAAGTAAGTTGATTGCATCTATGGCTGATTACATCTACAGTGAACAAAGGAGATTGCCTTCAGCAGTGAGAGAAGTCTCATCCAACCAGTTAAAGGCCTTAAAGGGAGAACTGATGATTTCAACAGTCAGAAGGAAGAACTTCCATTTCTACTTCAGTCAGCCAGCTTCTCCTGGAGAATTTGTCAAAAACCTTCATCAGAGTTACTAGCTTGTGACCTGCCCTACAGAACTAAGACTTGCCAATCCACATGGTTGTGTGAACAAATTCATATAATAAATAAATCTCATTTACATATATATATGTATATATGTGTGTATACACACACACACACATATATATATCTCCTCTTGGTTATTTTTCCCCAGAGAACCTTCACCAGTACAAGAAGGAAGAAATGAAACTATCTTTGTTCACATATTACATGATTGTCTTTGTTGAAAATCACAAAGAATCAATAAACATACTTAAGGAACTAAAAGGAATTATAGCAAGATCACAAGACTCAAGGATAATATGCAAAAATCCATTGCTTTCCTGTATGCCAGCAATAAGCAATTGGCATTTGAAACTAAAAACATAATACAATTTAGACATGAAGTACTTAGGTATAAACCTAACAAAAACCCAACAAAATATATCCAGGAGCTGTGTGAAAGAAATCAAAGAATGTCTAAGCAACTAGAGACATTCTGTGTTCATGGATAGGATGACTCATTTTTAAAATTTCAATTCTTTTCAACTCTAGATTTAAGACAATCCTTATCAAAATCCCAGTGAGATATCTTATAGATATCAACAAGCTGATTCTAAAGTTTATATGGACAGGTAAAAGAACCAGAATGATCAATGCAATACTGAAGAAGAAAGTTGGAGGACTGACATTAGTAAAGCTATAGTAATCAAGACAGTGTCATAATGGTGAAAGAATAAACACATAAACCATTGGAATAGAATAGAGAGCTGAGAAATAGACCCACACAAATATAGTCAAAGGATCTTTGACAAGGAGCAAAGGCAATCCAATAAATAAAAGAATAGCCTTTTTTAAAAATTGTGTTGGAAATATTAGCTGTCCACATGAAAAAATATAAAACTAGACTCAGACCTTACATTTTTCACAAAAATGTGTTATAAATCTAAATATAAAATTCAAAACAATAAAACTTCTAGAAGTAAAATAGGAGAAAGGGACATTGTATTTGGCAATGAGTTTGTATATACAACACTAAAAACACAATCCATGACAAAAAATTTATATAAGTTGGATTCTATTAAAACTTAAAACTTCTGCTCTGCAAAAGACACTTTTAAGAAAATGGAAAGACAAGGAACAGACTAGGAGAATACATTTGCAAAACAGGTATCTGATAAAGACTTTATCCAAAATACTAAAAGAATTCTTAAGATGCAACAAATAAAATGCAACCCAATTAAAAACGGGCAAAAAATTTGAATGGACACCTCCCCAAAGAAAATTTATGCATGAAAAATAAACATATGAATAGATACTCCACATCAATTGTCATTAAGGAATTGCAAATTAAAACAAAAATGAGATACCACTTCACATCTATTAGAAAGGAAAACTGAAATGCTGGTGACGAAACAGGAGAGCAGCAATTCTCATTCAGTGCCAGTTCGGATGCAAAATGATACATGCATTTTGGAAGAGTTTGACAGTTTCTTGGAAAGCTAACATAGTCCTATTTACAGTGCAGCAATTGCACTACTAGGTACTTACCCAACCAATTTTAAAACTATGTCCACACAGAAACTTACATATGGATTTTTTCCTATCTTTCAAGAAGGTGGATGAAAAACTGAGAAGCCAGCATTACTAAGGAGAAAAAACTTGAAGCAAGAAGGCTGGTGCCAGTAGCAAGGCCTGAGAATTAGGACACCCCAGTAGCAGAGGTATACCTGAGGCCTAGATCTTGGTTTCTAATGAAAAAGACCAGGACTGCTTCCAGGAGAAATGGCTGATGGTGCAGAAACTATACGAGATACATGTGGAGCCTCTTATAGTATGAGAAAGCAAGAATGTGGTAAAAAATGAAAAGACAATGAGGGGTTGTGTTAAAGGGACACAGGAGCCAACTGAAAGATATCCCAAATGCCTAAAGCTAGAACTCTATGATCAAGGAGGAAATAAAAGAGTATTTTACTATAACACAGACTATAAAATAAATAAATATCCATTAGTCTACAATGATATAAACAAATGAATTAATTTAAAAACATGTGAGAGAATAGACAAATATCCCCATATGGAAGAATCTCCAATAATTTATGTAGATGCTCTGCCATCAAGCAGTGGGAGCATAGCACCCCACTCCTTGAATGTGGGCTGTGCATAGTTACTTTCTTCCAAAGAGTACAGTTTGGAAAGGGGGAAGAGCAAAAAGAGTAGATTTAAGTGGAGAAGACTGACCATCACTCTCTCCCAGGTAATCAAGGTCAACTTCAACAATGAGAAATGGTATTGATAGGATGTACTTATGCTATGATGTGATGAAAATGGCAGTTTTCTTCTCCTAAAATGTCATAACCCAAGTCTATTTATGAGAAAGACATCAGGCAAATTCCAATAGAGGGGCATTCTACAAAATAACCTGACCAGTACTCCTCAAGAAATGTCACCAAAAACAAGGAATGAAAAAAAAAAATCAAGGAATGTCTGAGAAACTGTCATAGCCAAGAGGAGCTTAAGGAAACATGAGAAGTAAATGTAATTGCCATCCTGGATGGGATCCTAGAACAGAAAAAGGAAATCTGAGTAAACCTTATGCTTTAGTTAATATTTATATATCAATATTAGTGCGTTAATTGTAACATATTCAGTACACGAGAGTACGGCGTTAATAATAGGGGAAACTGGGAGAATATGAAAAATCTCTGTGCTATTTTCTTAAATTTCCTATAAATCTAAAACTGTTGTAGAAATAAATTTTATTTAAAACAACAAAATCAAAGTACCTAATGCCCATCGTGGGAACAGTTTGAGCAAGAAAACAAATAATGATATTATTGCATTATAACCCTAGTAATAAAATAAACATCCTTAACCCTATACAACATGAAAGAAAGAGAGAGAGAGAGAGAGAGAGAGAGAGAAAGAAAGAAAGAAAAAAAACGAGAGAGAGAAAGAAGGAAATAGGAAATTATCATTACAATACCACATAAATAGTGGCTATAGGAATGATCCATTGACAGATGTGAAAATTAGTGGATGGAAGTTTAAGAGAGATAGAATGTATTCATATATTCATCTACTTCAAATATTTATTAATTGTTAGGGGAAAATAGTAACTACAGTGGAGAAACACTGGCAGCTGCCACTTTAACCATAGATAAAGGCTAACATCACCAGTAAGAAGACATTTTGACATCATGCAGTCTTGTTACAATATACTGAATAGGGCACATCACCTCTGTGGCATTCTTCCCAAAATGCATAACCCCAATCCAATCATAAGAAAATAAAGCACAAACCTAAATTAAATGACTTTCTCCAAAATTACCAGTCAGTACTCTTCAAAAATCTCAAGTTCATGAAAGACAAAGAAAGACTGAAGAACTATTACAGATTGAAACACACTAGGGAGACATGAAAATTAAATAAAATATGACATCCTGGATTAGCTCCTGGAACAGAGAAAAGACATTAGTGGGAAAATCTTTTTTCAGTCTGTAGTTCAGTCAATAGCATTGCAATGAGGTCTAATTTCTTCGTTTTGCTAATTGTATGTACTATGGTTATATAATATGTTGACATTAGGAGAGCCTGGGAAAAGGGTATATGGAACTCTCTGTACTATTTTTGCAACTCTTCTGCAATTCTAAAATTATCTCAAAATAGAAAGTTAAAAAGCACAAAGTGAAACAAAACTGCTATTGCAAAATCTTTTTTTTACAAAAAATAATTTTCTAAATTTTTTACAGCAACAAGGGATTGCTTATTGCTGAGAGAACAGCATTTTGTTTAAGGCAATTTTTTTGAGGCAGTTTCTCTCAGCTAAGTAGTCATGTTTAGTCAAGAACCATCAAGGGAGAAGCAATCTCTGAGCTCTTAATTAAATGCTAGGATAATATTTTCCTCCTTTGAGAATGTATTAACTCCTTCAAAATATGTCTTGTTCTCTCATTTCTTAAGAAAAAAAAAAAAGATTCCTTGTCCTCTTCACTGTGTTCTAAAAATGCCTTCAGTTTGAGAAGGCAATTTGGTTCAGGGTCAGATGGATTTCAGTGGTTTGAGAAACAGCATTGAACTATGACTCAAAACTAGGTGCATAATAAATGCCAAGGAAGAAATAACTCACCCAGCCAGTTCAGACTTCCAACGACTTTCTTTAGCCCAATAGCCTGTTACATCAGGTATGTATAACCACAGGCTCCCATTTATCCACGGCCAATTCACTTTACACATAGTGAGACTTGAAATATTTCATAAATTCATTCATTCCAACAGCAGTTTTACTCACAAAGTAATTTTACCTATATAATTTCATTTAGCTTTATAAACTAAGTTTGAATTCTGGAGGAGTTTGTAGTTGGAAATCCAGAGGATTTAAGCTGACAGTTAAGAAGCATGGTGGTCTGGCTAGAGTTTGAACTCATATCCTTTGATACTACCCCCTAGGTTTCGTTCCTGTTTTGAGAGCCTGCTGTTTGTGAACCCTCTGTTAGTCACTGGTAAGATAATATTCCTCATGGAATGCTCTACCCTCTCCACTACCCTTTCTCCCTTCCAACACTAACTGGGAATGTAAGGGAGTTATCCAACAAGTTTTTTTTTTTTTTAAGCATTTGTTAAATTAAAGTAAGGAAAAGTGAAAAGGCAACCAACAGAATCAGAGAAAATATTTGGAAATTATATATCTGCTAAGAGTTTAATATCCCGAATATATAAAGAACACCAACAACTCAATAATAAAAAGATAAACAAACTAATTTAAAATAAGCAAAGGACCTGAATAGACATTTCTTCAAAGAAGATATACAAATGATCAATATGTACATCCACATGATAACATGTTCAATATTATTAGCAATTAGGGAAATGCAAATCAATACTATAATGAGGTACCACCTCACATCTACTAGAATGGCTATTATTTAAAATCAGTGGAAAATAACAAATGTTGGCAAGGATGTAGAGAATAGGAACCTTAGTACATTTCTGGTGGAAATGAAAATGGTGCAGCCACTGTGGAAAACAGTTTGGCAATTCCTGAAAAAGTTAAACATAAAATGACCATAAGACACAACAATCATATTTCTAGGTATCCCCAAATAATTTAAAGCAGATTTTCACAAAGATATTTTTACACCAGTTTTCATGCAGCATTATTCACAACTGCCAAAAGATAGAAGCAACCCAAATACCATCAGCAGATGAGTGGATAATTAAAATGTGGTATATACATACAATGAAATATTATTCAGCCCTAAAAAAGGAAGTTTTGGTACATGAATAAAACTTGAAGACATCATGCTAAATGAAATAACTCAGACAGACATTGTGAATATGATTAATCCTACTGAATGGTATGCTTAGGTGGGTTGAGATGGGAAATTTCATGTTGTACCTATGTTTCCACAATAAAAAGAGAGAGAGAACCTAAAGAGATAATAAGAACTAAAAATAATATATGATCCTGGACTAGATCTAGTAATGGAGGAGAAAATGACCCAAAGGACATTACTGGGACATGAAAAAATTGGAATATATACTGCAAGCTTTGTATCCATGTTAAATTTCCTGAACTTGATAATTGTACTTAAGGTGGGTAATATAAGGGAATATTTGTTGTTATTAGGAAAAGTACCTGGAAGTATTAAATGTTCCTGGAGCATGATGTATACAACCAACTCTCAAATATTTAGGAAATGATAGATTAGATTAGATTAGATTACGTTAGATACATAGATACA
>JAQZBX010058580.1:0-17708 GCA_029593785.1 Cabassous unicinctus
TATATATATATATATGTGTGTGTGTGTGTGTAGAATGTGCATGGGCTGCCAGGCTCTGTGTGCCGGTGAGCCGCCAGGCCCCGGGAGCCATGCAGCAAGATGATGACGTAAAAGGAGAGAGACAAGACGAGATGCTCCGAAAGCTCCAAAAACCAGGAGCCGAGGTGGCACAGATGGCTAGAAAACCTCCCTCCTACATCGGAGGTCTTCAGGATCGAATCCTGGTGAAGACTGGAGGAGGAGGATGAGAAGAGATGAAACTGACACAGAGAATTCCCCAGCGAATGGACACAAAACAGCAAATGGGGAAGGGGGGGTTTAAAATGGATCAAGTAAATAAATCTTTAAAAAAAAAAAAAAAACATAAGTAGAATTTACTCTGTAGAAATTGACCTTGATAATGAACTTTCTTGGAACACATATTTAGTAAAAGTAAAAGCTCATTAATTCATCTAGAAGTGCTAAAGATTCCTCTGTAACTATACTTTGTTATTTGAAGCAAGTACAAAAGTGTCAGTTTTATGTAACTATCATTGTTCTGATTAATGTAAGCTGTTTCTATCAAATGATTCATCTCTGAATACAATGGTAACTCTCTGAGCTTTGCATTCTTTCTTACATTACCCTATTCTTAATATGTGGATGGTCATATATGCCCTTAAGTCAGTGGTTTTCAAACTGTTCTGTGAAGCTCTAGGGTTTGCAAGGAACAGTTGACTGCCTTGAGGGAAGAAGTGGAAAATGAACAGATAGGACTCAGGTCCTCCTGACACTGTATCAGTGAGGTCAACTCCATTTTTATATGTTATATATTTTGGGATTCTGAATCACATTTCATTTTTTTTAAAAAGGTTCTTTTGCCTACACACACACAAATAAGGTATGTAAATGTCTACTTTAACAAACTAGAAATATTCCTTGAATTTCAGATACATGATCTCTACTGTATGGCTTTTATCCTCAGATCCTGTGTTGGGCTATTTGATGAAAGGCCTGTGTGAAAAGCCCCTGGCTTCTGCAGCAGCCAAAGCCATTCATAACATTTGCTCTGTCTGCCGAGATCACATGGCTCAGCACTTTAATGGACTCCTAGAAATTGCCCGTTCTCTTGATTCCTTCATGTTGTCTCCAGAAGCTGCTGTGGGCTTGCTAAAAGGTATTTACTTAAAATGTTAACCAATAACAGTCTTCTCTAAGCCAATTATTTGGGTCATCTTATATCAGTCATATCCCAGTTTTTCAGTTGCACTGTACCTAGTGATGGTGAAGGGTGGCTTTTCCACTCAGAAGAGTGTCAACTATGTATACATGCATTCTTAGAGTAATTTAAGGCTATATTGTTAATTCACACTATTTGCAGTATATATATCACAGACTTAAATTTTCGGAAAAGATTAACACATTAGAATGAAACATAGTTCTTTTTTTATTTAATTGTAGGAAGAATAAAAGAGTAAACCCAATAAACATTGCCATTGCAAAGAGACAAGTGGAAATTTAAAGGTCCATGGATCTGTGTCATAAGCCAAGAGTCCTGGTCTTTCAGTAATCTATAATCATTACTGATCAGCTTACACTTATTAGACTGCCTATTAAGAGGCAAACAGCCAGAGTAGTGATGAGGCTCAGAGTAATAGAAGAACTAGAGATATTAAGGCTAGGAAAAAAAGACTTAGAGGGATCATATTTATTTTGGGAGTGATCAACTGTCAGTATATAAAATTGAAAGAAAATACTTTCAACCAAACTTTCTGAAAGCAGATTGGGATGTCCTGTGAGGTAATAAAATCTGTTTATAGCTGGTATTTTAGAGAGGATTTGGGCATATCAAATACAGGATTGGGTAATAGGACCTGTGCCATCTCTTCTAAGCCTCTGTGAGTGGCAGACAGCTTTGGCAAAATTCGATGACCTTGTGTATGAACTGATTCTATTCTTTCTCATTTCTGTGACCAGGTTCCTTGCTACCCAGTATGACTATTTTTCCACAGTACATTTTCTTTTTTAGCATGGGCTTCTGTTGTTTTTCTTCATAGGTGTAAATAATGAGGCACTAAATTGGAGTAAGAATAAAGTACTAATTTGGAGTCACATATTCTTGCTACTTAACTATGTACTACTAATGGTCATGGTCACTTTCTAGTGAAATTTAACCTTGATACTGAACTATCTTTAAACCATCGTAGAATGTGGCATCCACGTTATCAGTAGTATGTTCTGGATGTAGAAAACTTTTTTTAGTAACTATCTTTTCTATAGGAATGAATTAAAAGGAAAAATCATATTGAAGTTAAGTCTCCTACCCACTTCTACCTCATAATAGTCTTAACTCATCCATGGCTTATAGACTGCCAGAAAAAAAATCATTCTGTTTTTCATTGACATTGAAGGTTTAGAGATTAATTATTGTTTTGTTCAATAAAATTTGAGGAGATAAAAAAAAGCATAATCAAGGAGTTTTTTACTTAGAAGGGACCTTAGGCTAGTATGTGATCATTTGGATTTGGAGGAGATACTTCAGCAGTTGGTGGGAGTAGAGTAGGGATTGCGACAAAAAGGAGGCTCAGTAGGAAGGATCTGAGCCTTCTATCCCCAGCTTCAATCTTACTACCTCTTTTTTAGTTTGTTTGTTTGTTTTAATCTTATTTTATTGGCGTCCCAAGTAAGATTTTATTTGGGGATAAAAGGAGAAGAGAGGCTTTTGCAACTATTTAAAAAAGAAAGGCAAATTTGACTATTGTTCAAATTACTCATTACACATTAACTGAGACCCAAAGAGACTGCCTTAATAAACTCAGTATGTTGTGGTAGGACTGGAATTAAATCAGCCCACTTTTCCTGAAAACATTAGGTCAATCAATGTTTTTCACACTTTTCTGATAAGAACTGCCTAAGATACTTATCAAAAATAAAGGCTATCCTTGACCCACTGAATCAGAATCTCTGGAATTTTGGGAAACACTGCACTGTGCTATATAAAAAGAGCTTTGGTGTTGGCTTTGTGAAGGAGTTTTAAAAAGGCCTTGAAGAATTAGAAGGGCAGACATGTTTTAAATATCTTTAAACTAATATGCTGTTGAGAAATAATTTAATATTAACATCAGTTGTAAATCTCAATGTGAAAGTCAATCTGTAGTCTTCTAAATCATATAAAAACCAACCATAAATAACATTGTTAAAACAGTGCTGATAGTTTTAAAAGAATGGAACCAGTCAGCTTCATCTGTTAACCTTATGACTTAGACCAATTAGTTACCTCAATTCAGCTTCTATTTTTCTCCGTTTGTCTCTTCCTTTGTTTTCAGGGACAGCACTTGTTCTAGCCAGATTACCTTTGGATAAGATTACTGAATGTCTTAGTGAATTATGTTCTGTTCAGGTTATGGCATTGAAAAAGGTGAGTCCAAATAAGTAAGGTATGGAACATAATACAAGATGATTTACATGTAAAATTAGTTATTTACAAATGATCTTTTATCTACCTAGAGAATGAGCTGAAACGTTATTGAGTCTATCAAAATAGCTGCATACAAAGAATAAATATTCCAATATCAATAGATTTTCATAATATTAGTAATAGGCAGTTAGAATATATAATGGAAAAATATCCCATTCAAATGAGCAACCAAAATCATAACCTACTATGTTTCCATGATAACTATTATAAAGATATTCAAACGAATATCTTGAATATAAATATTCAAAGTAATATTACTAATATTAATATTAGTAATAGCCAGTTAGAATATATAATGGAAAAATATCCCATTCAAATGAGCAACCAAAATCATAACCTACTATGTTTCCATGATAACTATTATAAAGATGTTGGGAAGTGGCTGTGGCTCAATTGGTTGAGCTACCGTTTACCATATAGGAGGCCCTGGGTTCAATTCCCAGTGCCTTCTGGTAAAGGCAAGCTGTGCGGCAGCGAGCTGACCACCTGGGCGGTGCTGTGAGCTGGCTCAGCAAGATGACGCAACAAAAGGAGACAAGCAGACACAGAAAAACACAAAGCAAATGGACACAGAGAGCACAAGCAGCAAGGGGGGGATAAATAAATAAAAAAAAAAAATCTTAATAAATAAACTTCTACTTAAAAAAAAAAAATGTCAGAATATCTCAAGTTACATTTCTATTGCAATAACACTAGACATACCAATGGTGTTTTTAGAACTAGACATAATGATTTTAAAGTTCCTTATCTAAGAGTGATAATGAGAGACAGCTTGCCCTATCATCTCTTAAAATGTATTATACAGCTATAATAATTTTTAAAGTATGATACTGGGACTAAAAATGGACAGCAACGTTTTGTCACACTAGGTAGTCTATAAATAGGTTCATATATAGGAATAATATATAATATTTAGGAGATTGACTTCCAACATGACAGAGTAAGGAGCTCTGCTGACCTATTTCCCCATTGTAACTGGGAAAAATTATATTAAAAATCCATTCAAAGCCTCTGGAAATTGTTCTAAGGGCGAACAGCAAATGATGAAACATCTATTTAAGAAAGTCTACAAAATTTTGGTAAGAAAGGCCAGAGTGTGGTATTTGAACCAAGACTGCTCCCTCCATCCCAGCTCTCAGCTCAGTGAGATGGTGACTACTCCATACTGCTCCAGCCAAGAACACAGGACTCCCTCTCCCCCAGCTCCCGTTTGCTTTCCTCCTAGGCTTTCTTTCTATCCTACCGCAGCTGCTTGTTGCTGAAACTTAAGTCGTGGGCAAGTGTGGTTGCCATCCCACCTCCACCTGTGGATCAGAAGTTCTGCCTTCGATGTGACATACTGAGAGTACTGGGGCCCTTATAGCCCTTTCTCCAGCTTGTGAGGCAATGCTCCTACAGCAGGAAAGGCAAGCAGAGAGGATCCCAAGCTTCTGAACTTCCCCTCCCCCAACCAAGCACTCAGCTTCTAGAGTGGGGTGACAGTCAGAGAGAAACTTGCCATTATCCCCACTCCTAGCTTCAGATCCCTACCTCACAGATTTTTGACTACAAGGAGAAGCAAGCTGTAAAGCAGATCACTCCTAATCTCTTCCCAGAGAAACTAACTTCATTTGTACCAGAACATGGAGAATTTTAAGTGTAAGGGGGCTGTCAAGAACTGTGAAGGTTGTGGTAAAAGTCAATAAGGAAATAAATTAATTAAATAAGTAGAAAAAAAAAAGGAAAAATAAAATAAATGAAAAAGTCAATAGGGAGAAGATTTGTGCATCTAATAAAAATACAGCCTAGATTAGGCTGGCTAGTTTGCAGGCGAGAGAGTGCAGGAATAAGATAACTAGGAGGAGCCTCCTGGGGTAGGAACAAATATCAAACATGGACCTCAGGAACCACACAATTTATTTGTTTGGCTTATAGAGGATAAGGCCCAGGTCATTGTTTAAAAACAGTAGAACAATTGGATAGCAATTAGTGGAGTTTAACAGCTGGGTGTGGTCAGGGAAAGAGTGGAAGAGAGCCCTACACTACTAGTACTACTGTCATCCCAGGGTGACTGGGAACACCCAAAGTGGTACTTCCCTTTGGAGCAGAATCAGAAGCTTAACACTAGGAGGGAAATAGGATTTAATAATTCAGCCAATCCCTAAACAAATAAACAAGCAAATAACAAGTAACAGGCCCCAGAGGCAGGGACCAGTACCCAGAGTGCTACAATATATTATCTAAAATGTCCAGTTTCCAACAAAAAATTATGAGGCATGCGAAGAAACAAAGTATGTCCTATATACTGGGAAAAAAACAGGCAACAGAAATTTCCGGTGAGAGCAATCAGATGTTGGATTTAATAGAAAAAGATTTCGAAGTAGCCATTATAAATATGTTCACAGAACTAAAGAAAAGAATGTTTAGAGAAGTAAAGGAAGGTGTGATGACAGTGATGTATCAAATTAAAAATAATAAAGTGACAAATTATTTAAAAAGAACCAAATAGAATTCTGCAGTTGAAAAGTATAATAATTGAAAAAATTCACTAGAGGGGTTAAACAGGGTATTTGAGCTGACAGAAGAAAGAATTAGCAGACTTGAAGATAGATTGATAGATGTTAAGCAAACTGAAGAACAGAGAAAAAAGAATGACGAGAAATGAGCATATCTCAGATAAATATGGGACACCATAAGCCCATCAATATATGCATAATAGGAAAGGAAAGGAAAAGAAATATTCAAAGAAATAATGGGAGAAAACTTCCCAAAGTTAATGAAAAACAATAACCTACATATATAGGATGCTTAGTGAACATCAAATATGATAAATGCAAAATTAAGAGGTATATGATAAACCCTAGGGCAAACACTAAAAAGAAACAAAAGTGAGAAAAGCATTAATGAAATGAAAGTGATAAATTAAAAAATATTCATTTAATGTAAAAGAAAGCAATAAAGGAGGAATAGAGGGACAAAAGACAGACATTGGGAAAACAAAATGCAAAATGGCAGACGTAAGCCCAACAGACTTTTTCAATGGGGATTCATTAACTTATAACTGAGGCCATGAAAAGTGTCCAAATCAAGGCATCATCAGGAGATGTTTTCTCCTAGAGCTGCAATTGTGGGTGATCAGGCACATTGAAGCATCATTTGTCTTTCCCCTCTTTCCAGGCCTCATTGCTTTCAGCTTCTGACATCAGTGGATTTCAGCTTCTAGAAGTTTCTCTCTATTTTGGTGGCTCCACCGATTCCAGTTATAAAGGACTCCAATAAGGAAATTAAGACCCACCTTGGTCTATGCCTTACTGGAGTATTCTAATCAAATGGTCCCTTAACTGAAGTAATTTAATCGATCAGTTCCATCAACAATGGGTTTACACGCACAGGAATGGATTAGCCCTAAGGACATGATCTTTTGGGGGTATACCCAGGTTCAAACTGTCACACCAACTATATCAGTAATCACATCGAATGTGAATAGATTAAACAATCAAACTGAAAGGCAGAGATTGTCAAACTGGATGCAAAAACATGATCCAACTATTTGCTGCCTAAAGGAGACATACTTAAGATTCAAAGTCACGGATTAAAAATAAAAAAATAGAAAAAGAGATATATCACGCAGTCAGCAGCCATAGGAAAGCTGGAGTGGCTATGCTAATATGAGACAAAATAGACTTAAAAACAAAACACGGGGAGCAGGTGTAGCTCAGTGGTTGAATACCTGCTTTGCATGTATGAGGTCTAGGGTTCAATCCCTGGTACCTCCTTAAAAAAAACAAACATGTTACTAGGGATAAAGAGGGACATTTTATAATGATAAAAGAGGCAATCCATCAAGGAGATGAAGCAATTATAAATGTATATGCACCTATTAACCAAAATACATGAAGCAAAAACTGACAGATATGAAAGGAGAAGTAGATAATTCAACAGTAATAGTTGGAAACTCCAATATTCTACTTTCAATAATGGATAGAAAATTCAACAGAAGATCAAGGCATATAGATGTATTTGTGAATTTAAATGACAAATCTTCAAATACCAGTGGGGAGGGAATGAACATTTCAATAAATAATTAAGAAATTTATAGGGAGTAAAATCCACTTTCACTTGGCTAAGTAACAAATTCCTAAGCCTAATAGTAGTGGAAGAAATCTAAAGAGAAGGAATGATAAATTTGATGATATATAAAACATTTTATGCACTTAAGTTTTATGTATTATAAATTACAAATGGTGAACCTCAAGCTAGGGAATTTTGCAACATGTATAATAGAGATACTATTCTCTCATAATATTTAAAGAGCTTGTACAGTTTGCTGTGAAATATATTCAAGACCACAATAGAAAAATGAACAATGGATATTATTGGGCATGAATGGACAATTTACAGAAGAGGAACTACAAATGGCTGTTTAAACTGGGGGGCGGGGGAATCAATTTTAATCCTAATAAAAGGAAATGGAAAAAAATTAAATGATACTGCTTTCTACTCCCCAAGGATCAGATAGTAAAATATAGTAGTATGCAGTGTTAGCCAGGATGTAGTAAAATGGAGGAAAATAATTTGACAATATGAATGGAGGCCTGAAAAGTTTGTGCCATTTGAGTAACTTTTAGGAATCTATTATGAGAAAATAAGCAGAGATTGAAATAAAGGTTGTTGTATTGTTGTGTGTTGCAGAAGGGTATTTTGCAGTGTTTGTAGGTTTGTACACGTGATTACTGGATGTGAATGTCTCTCTGTCTCTCCAGCTGTTGTCTCAAGAGCCCAGCAATGGGATATCTTCAGATCCCACTGTGTTCTTAGATCGCCTTGCAGTAATATTTAGGTAAGAAGGGAGACTCTGAAAGCGCTCAATGGGTTAAAAGCCCAAATGAAACCATTATATATTGTAGTATTTTTTCCTGAAAACTATAATCTCACCTTTCAGGAGGCTAATTAAGCCTGAATGAAGGCAAATTCTAACAATTTGTTGTTGGTAGACCTGTGTCAAAAGATTATTTAAGAATGTAACTGATTCTTTTGGGCTGTATCAGTGGTTCTCAAACTTGGCATCACCAAAATCATCTACAGGGCTTATGAAAACACAAATTGGTGTCCCATCCCCAGAGTTTCTGATTCATTGACTCTTGGGTAGGATCTGAAAATTTTTATCTTGAACAAGTTCCCAGGTGATGCTCATGGTCCTGCTTGCTGTTCCAGGGACCACACTTTGAGAACCATTGCTGGTATAGTGAATGAGTGCAAAAAAAAAAAACAACAATAATGAAGACTCTTCAATTAGCAAGTGAAATTAATCCTTCTTTGCCATCAAGAGAAGCTTAATGATTAAAAAGATGTTTGAGGGAGCGGATATGGCTCAAGCAGTTGAGCTCCTGCTTCCCACATGGGAGGTCCTGAGTTCAGTCTCAGGTGCCTCCTAAAAACAAAAAACAAAACAAAAAAACAAGCAAACAAACTAAAAAACCAACACTGGAACCAATGTGGCTCAGTGGTTGAGCACCGGCTTCTCATATACTAGGTTGCAGATTCAAACCCCAGGTGTTCGACTGAAAGTGTGTAAAGGGTCATCTATAATGAGTTATGTAATTTATAACTTGTGAGACCCACAGGTATAATTGAAATAGAGTAATAATTGCATAGAAACCTATGTGGGATGAGTTTAAAAAAAAAAAAGAGCCATTGTTTTAGCATATTAGTTGCCAGCAGGTATCTTTCTCTAAGTTGGTGCAATGCAATTCCTTTTATAATTAGGAGTGCCCTGCTACATGCCATTTTGAGAGCTATTAACATTAACCCTTGTTTTATAATAAATGAAAGAAAATCCATAATAGTTGGAAATGCATGAATTAAAGAAATTCAGGTTTTGTTGAACCTTTTAAAAAAAGTTGCTTTCCTTTAAAGAGGTCATTACTTCATCATTTAAAATTTTTTTCTGCTTTTCTTCAAATTAGTGCACTCTAGAACTAGATAAAAGAGTCAGATTTGACATATTCTGGTGGGCCTGTACTGTATATTATTAGGTTTGGATATAGAACTATGAGAAACAGCTTTCATAGACTAGCGTGTTTTTTTTTAAGTCTTTTAGTAGTGGGAATGGAGCAGTAGTTCATTTCTCATAGTGGATTCTACCTATGTATATTTTTCATTCATTTGGAAGAGACTACATATTCTGTCTGATATGTAAAAGGAAGAAAATGAAAAAGATAGTTGTCGTGCTCCACAGGCCATGTACCCAGAGTTGGATTGGGTTTGCACATTCTTGTGGAATTTACTTGAAGGTGGAAAAAAATGACAGGATGATTTAAAGTGTGTGCTTGAATGGGGTGGGAGGAAAAGGTGTTGAGTTTTAGAATAACTTGACTATCTGATTTTCTTTATTTGATGAGCAAGCAGGGACCAGGGCTCTGAGTCCTCAGTGAAATTGCTCTTCTTTATTGTTTTGTGCTGTTGTCTTTCTCCAGACACACCAATCCCATTGTGGAAAATGGACAGACTCATCCGTGCCAAAAAGTCATACAGGAGGTAAATGCCTAGTGGATACCTGTAGAATCAAGGTTTTCTTCCTTTTTCCTTACAAGTCCTTGAGTAATTAAATTGGCAAGGTACTGTCTTCCAGGTTCATAGGGAGATTCGGTTTGTTGATGTGGTTGTAAAGTCAATGAAAGGTGCAGAACCATCCATATAAATATATTTTTTTAAGATTTTATAAGAAAACAGACTGTGAGAAAGTACATAGGAGGCCTAATTGATACTAACAAAATATTTTTGACAAAGCTAGTTGGCCTTCTGTGTTTTTTTTTTCCATTGATAATATACTTCCCTTCTGATTTTTTTCACTGAGGATAGTGTGAGGATCAATAAGTATGTTTTAAGGAATGCTTTTCAGGCTTCAAAGGGAAAAAGTACAGAAATACTAAATATCTTTAAGTGTTCAGTGTTATCAAATGATGCCCTTTCCATAACTTTGGTCCTTTTGTTTAAAGTCTTCCAACTTCCCTGTAACTGACTTTAAATACTTCTTCTTCTGTAATGCATATTAATTTTTTCATCCGAATTCATGAAGTCCAGAGTTTATGAAAATGTGTCTCTTTTAGTCAAGTTAGACATCCTTTTCTTCCTGTTCTAAAGAATTTTCTCAGTGTTTCTTAAGAAGTGGTTGTGTTTTAGTGATTAGTGGTGTATTGAACACTTGAGTGTATGTACATATACACCATACATACACACACTCACACCAGCCAAGATCAGGCTACGTGTGTTCTTATAAAGTTCTTAGAAAGAAAGTTTGTCCAAAGCATTTAAAAGCCAAATCAAATGTTACCAAGTTGGGAGTATTCTTTCAGCTCTTAGATGTTCATTATTACCTTTCTTATACTCTCTTGTTTTTGACTCAGATATGGCCGGTTTTATCCGAGACTCTAAATAAACACCGGGCTGATAATCGGATAGTAGAGCGTTGTTGCAGGTGCCTCCGTTTTGCTGTTCGCTGTGTAGGCAAAGGATCTGCAGCCTTGCTGCAGCCACTAGTCACACAGGTAAGTGCTCCACAAGAAGGAAAATGTTTAATGTTCCGAATTTGGAATAGGAGCCTTTGGAACAAAAATTCTGTTTGATGAAGTAAAACAAGTTCGTATTTATAAATAATTTACTTGAAAAAATGTGGCAAGTCAAACTTGGCTATTTTTTGGCCCAAAGTTGTTTTTTCTTTATTCTGGCCACAGTTAGTTGTTCATATGTCTCTTTTTATCTGAAAAATAAATTTGGTTCTTTTAATTGCCAAGATTGAGATATAATTATGATGTGACTCAAGGACTCTGAAAGAGTGCCACCTTAAATTTTACACCTGTGCAGTAACATGGAAAACAGCAACAGGGCTCCAGGCTAGAGCCACACCCATGCGTTCCAAATAACAGATTCATGTCTCCCAATTCTGTGCTCATTCTATGGCATGTGCTAATAGAAGAGTCACTTAATCTTTCCGAATTGTACTCACTTTCTTCTCCTTTCTTCAGCTCCCCCCACCCCCCATCCCCAGGCAGGCTCCTAAAGTTGAAGATCAATGCCTGTTGTTGCGAAAGCATTTTTAATGGGTGAATGTACAGATGCCTTTTTTTTTTTTTGGAGGATAATGAGGTAAAAATCCTAAACAAATCATTTAATTTAAATGTGTATTCATATTACAATTTTTCCAGATATTGACTGGGGGAAAAAAAACATTTTTTAAAAGATTGATAGGATTTAGGAGCAACTCCCAAAATGTAAACCATGCTTTCATCATGGTCTTCTTCAGGATTAGGGTATTTGATATTTTCATCCCCAGTGTGACTATATATGCTGTTTTTAAAAACCTTACTTAACTATAGTGCAAGTAAGAGCAGCCTTTAGGTGTTAGTAAATTTAAATATATTATGCTTTGCAAATATTATCTGCTTCCAAGTTGAAGTAGAATACTCTTACAACACTGTCTTGGGAAGATAAAAGGTCAAAAGGCCTGAAAGAAATTTAAATAAAGAACTTGAAAATCATGGAGAAATTGAGACTTATTTTTCAAAAATTTTTGCCAACAAGGGTTACTATGTTGCATTAAAGAAAAGCAACCACTATCTCTGGATTTCCTGCTTAAGATAGTTTCCTAAGTTGATACTTTTTGAGGGGTAAAGAATTGAATTAATTGTTTGGATTTTCCCTTGGCAGATGGTGAATGTGTACCATGTACATCAGCACTCCTGTTTCCTGTACCTTGGCAGTATCCTTGTGGATGAGTACGGCATGGAAGAGGGCTGTCGGCAGGGACTGCTAGATATGCTTCAGGTATGATTCTCAATTTCTTGCCTGGAACTAGCCAATGAACTAGTTTACTTAGCAGCAGGCTCTTAGGGTAACTAGCAGGCATTGGAAAGGGCCCCTGATGTATCAGTTCTTTTCCCCCTCCAAGTCACATAATTTAGGGGGTTAAATTATGATGCTCCTTTTTCCTAAGATGTCTTTCAATTTAAAAGTGATGTTTCATTATTAAAATGAAAGCTTCTATCTGTTCCCTTAGTGAACTAAATCATATCTAGTACATAAGCACAGTTTCTGCTTTCAGAAACTTCTAAAACTGTAACATGACATCTATCCAGTTTCATCAACTAAAATCTGTGTTCTCAACCCTTTCTGAAATGTGGACTTCAAATGTGAAAACTATGTCAAATGAGAAAGATTTCTCCCTTTTCTGATCTTATTTTCACCACAATTTTTCTTTTCCCACTTGTGCTTCCCCTTTGTGTTCCCTTTGAACATGTGATATTTAGCAAGTCTGAATACTATGGTATTTATATATAATCACTTCTCATTAAAATCACCATCCTGTTTTAGGCACTGTGCATCCCTACCTTTCAGCTCCTTGAACAGCAGAATGGTCTCCAGAATCACCCTGACACTGTAGATGACCTGTTCAGGCTAGCCACCAGGTAAATCCCACTGAAGAGCAACCCTTTTTTAATTGCTCATCCCCATTACTGCTTAATTTTTGCCTTCTGACACAGGGCTGTTACCTTCTCTGTAAAATGAGGTAATTGGAGAAGGTAGATGAATTATTCACAACCCAGAGTTAAATTGTAAACTGCTGATAAATCCCTAGATGTGAGGATGAGGAGTTGGGTTGGAGCAAGGGGAGAAGTATGCAGGGTTCCTATCATAAAGGAGGAAGCAAGCATAAGATGATAAAAATGTGCTTGGCAAAAATACTTGACTAAATAATCTCTTCAGTCCCCTGTAGTTTTAACTTTTTAATGTTGCTATGATTTCATGCTTCATCTCAACTTCTTCCTTGAGAAGCTTAGCATCCTTTAGTTATAATCCTATCTCAGGAAAAAAAAAATTCTTAGGACTTTAAGATGCCTTCGAATATATCTGGTCCTGTACTCCCCAGCTCCATCCCCAGCTTATCACTGCACTTATTGCTTAGATTCCTTTTGTAAGTAGCACTGACACATGGTTGCCCAAACTTCTGCTTGAATTCCTTCTTAGTTTCTTAGCTAAGGGATTGGAACCAAATCAGTTAATGTGAACATAAAAGCATTTTTTTAAAAAATAAAGTATTGTATTTTAACTACATCATTTGTAAATGTAAATGACTTTTATCTCAGGATTGACTGTTGAAAACTTTAATTTTTGTACAGATTAGAAAAAACTTTATTTTTTATTTTTTTAGTTTTAATGAGAGGGCTGTTGAATGGGCTTTCAACGACACTTTTCCCAGTGTATATTCCTTGGAAAACAAATGAACAAAAACACTTTTTAAAATACAGAAATACCTAGACTTACTTGCCTGTGGAAACCTTTTTTTGAGAAATTCCCGTTAATATCCTGGGAACTGATATTCTATGAAATATCATTTGGCAAATATTGCTCTAGGATTTTTAGAACTGACTTTTTAACCAGGGAAAATTTCTATTTATAAATCCTTTGGACTGATCTTCCTTAATACTACCTGGCTTGATTTATGAAAATTTTGTTGGAAATTGAGTTTGGAGACATGCCTGTTCATATACTAATAATCTAAACTATAATCCCTTCCTTGCCCTGGTTGCTTTAATACCCTGATCCTATCATTTATACCTAGCCTCTCTACTCCAGGTTTATTCAGCGTAGTCCTGTCACCTTGCTGAGGAGTCAGGTGGTCATCCCTATCTTACAGTGGGCCATTGCCTCCACCACTCTGGACCACCGTGATGCCAATTGTAGTGTCATGAGGTTCCTACGAGACCTCATCCATACAGGGGTAGCCAATGATGTAAGTACCTTTCCTGCTTTGCAGCTCATTGTCTTCTCATATCTCTTGTTGCTTAGGGGGAAACCAGATCTCCTTATTTGATCTGTATTGGTAGGCATATACCATAATGGATCATTCATTAAACTAAAATGTCAATTATTAGGTGTAAGATATTTGTGCTAAGTGCTATAGAATATACAAATCAATCTAAAATTATCCATGCTCTCAAACCATTTGGGGTCTAGTTGAAGAGCTAGATGTGTATAAAGAGTTAAATAACAATAAGAAGGCAGTATTTGATTGTCAGATAAATGGTAAAAGTTGTGATTGCTGTGAGTTCAGAGGCAGGTAAGCTCTTTGGGCATAAGTGGATTGACATAACTTTTTTGGAAGAGGAGATACTTAAATGGAATCATATGGGCAGAATTTGGATGGATTGGAGAGGAAAAGATAGTCTAACTGGGGAATAAACCATGGTCAGAGAAAGTCAGGACAGCACTAAATGTGTTAGATGATTAAGATACCTGATTGTCTGGAATAGTAAAGTAATTCACAAAATTTTCAAAGTCATATGTGACCAGATATGGAGTAGAATAGAAGGTAAGGCAGAGTGGTAAAGAAGTAAACAAGTATGCAGACAGGCTAATTATTTAAGAAGTTTGACAGTAAAAGGAGAGAGAAAGAGAAGAAAGTAACTAGAAATGAAAGGCAATTTTTAAAAGATATTTTTCAGGGAGCAGATATAGCTCAAGTGGCTGAGTGCCTTCTTGCCATGTATGAGGTCCGGGTTCGATCCCTGGTATCTCCTAAAAACAAACAAATGGAAAAAAAACAACTGTCTTTGGGGAGTAGATGTAGCTCAGTGGCTGAGCATCTGCTTCCATGTATGAGGTCCTGGGCTCAATCCCTGGTACCTTCTTAAAAAAAAAAAGATATTTTTGTCCTCAAGATATTAGAAATATATGTATATTCAAAGACTACAAGCAGGAAGAAGATATCTGATAGTTTTCAAGCAACTCTTATTTTAGTTGGTTCAAGTAAAAGAAAATAGAGACACAAGTTATTTTTCACAGAAAAAAAAATTTTTTAAATTGCCACCCCTAATCCATAACCATTGTTTCTCTTCTGCCTTCTATTCATGAACAGTCTAAAGGTTAAGGTTAATCGCAGCTGAAACCCATGCCCCCCCCCCTTTTAAATTTAAATTAAAAAAAAAATTTATTAGAGAAGTTGTAGGTGTGCAGAAGAATCAGGCATAGTTTTATGCCCTTTCCTGTATACTAAACTCTAAACATTTCTTCATAATTATTTCATGGATTTTTGTGAACTCAACTGTTATATATATACATGCTTCCCCAAGAAAAAGAAATTACTAGACTAAAGAAGAAAAGAGTACTTGGTCTTTGGAAAGTTGAAGCTAAAACTGCTTTCTTGATCCTGCTTTCTTAAAGCATGAAGAAGATTTTGAGTTAAGGAAAGAATTGATTGGACAGGTGATGAATCAGCTTGGACAGCAACTTGTAAGCCAGCTCCTCCACACATGCTGCTTTTGTCTCCCTCCCTATACCCTACCAGATGTTGCTGAAGTGCTCTGGGAGATCATGCAGGTTGACAGACCGGTAAGATTGTTTTCATAAGGAATCTTATTCTTACAGTTCCTAAACCTATTAGATTTCAGTTGCTTGAGGCTGACCCTAACTATGAAATAAGCCCTGTTGTTTGTCCGTGGAACCTAATTTAGGCATATTGCTAAGTTTGATAGATGAAAGGGCCCGGAGAAACAAGTAATTCATTATTGGATTCCTGAAAGCATGTTTGTATCACTGTCATAGTGTTTATGTATTTCCAGAAGTGAGTACTAAGCATTAAATTTACCTGTACGGCTGGCAATGAGAAATGTCTTCCCTTGTGAGAGTTGTTGGTATATCTGTTATATAGAGGTACAGGTTATTCAAAAGTGTTAATTTCCTTCAAGGTCCTTATATAGCACTGCATCATTCATTATTAATGAATCTAGACAGAGCATTTGGAGACTTATAAGTATAAAACTGCCCTGTAATACACACTTGGATTTGTTTCCCCTTTGGATTTTTTTACAGTGTAGTTCAGTTTCTGAACCAGGTCTTTTATCACTACAGCATGGAAAATTTTTTTTAGGATAACCAATAACACCCAAGAAATTTCATTTATCAGATTACATGATCATAAATCAGATTCGTGTACTGCATGAAAGTTTTGAGCATAGTAGTAAAGTATAATATAGGCTGTAAAGTATTTTTAAAAGTGGGATTTATAATTTTAATAGTATAAAATCAGTTAAGAAAAGTGCACATTGGATCTAGTTAAAGTGAGAGCTCTTCCAGAACCACAAAATATATTAAATCCAGATTCATAAGTATCTTGTAAGTATAAATGTTAATTCCATATAAATCTTAATGTTATCTCCTGCTTTTTATCATTGATGGCAGTTATTAACCTCAACTTTAGCGGTTTCGCAAAAGGAGGAGTGTAAACTTTTACTGTTAAACTCCAATATTACTGAACCACATGTTCTGGATAGTTCTTGGATGCGTGTATTTATCTCCAAAATTCAAGGATAGTGTATGTTGTCTAAGTACTTCATTTCATCTTTAGCTCAGTCAATTCCTCAAAAACTGTAATCACAAGTAAGGCAGATGCACTTTAATTCTTACTTATCAAACTCTTTGAGGCGCCTGTGTGACTGGTTTCATCAGGTAGTTGTGCAGTTCTTCCATATGAGCAAAGGTGCTTCAGGCATGGATAGTATCTTTAGTTCCCCTTGCTCTTTGTTCAGTCCATATATGTTTCATATCAGTCTAATACAGTAGGTTTTTTTTGTTTCCCAAAATAAGAAAGCACTCCTTTATGAGCCTTAGGGACCAATAAGTTTAATTCCAGAAGGCCTTGACTTGAGAAAATAAACCCCCATACTCTGTTTTAACTTTTTTTTTTCCAAATATACTTGGTTCCCAGATAACAAAGACTGTGTAAATCAAACTTTACAAAACTGTTCTCAATTTGTAAACACATAGTTATGTTCTTTGCAGAAAAGAAAATGGGAACAGCAAATTGGCTGGAACAGAAACCAGGTAGCCACATGCTCCTAAAAGTACTTTATGGAGATACCTACTTAAATGTCAAGTAATTTAAAGTGATTGTCTTCTGTAAATATCAGCATACATCAGAGTTTTCATAAGGAATCTCTTACATAAATTTGGGTTGTCTATATCTTATATACTGATTAAGATTGTAACTATAAGGGCATGAGTTCACAGAAAATTCACATTTTGAGCATTTAATCATACCATTTCAAAGTTCAGCACATGAATTCTTCAATATTCAAGTCTCTTGAATAAACTATTAAAACCCATTCCTTGGAGAAATGTATATATTTATTCATCTGTGTTTACTTTTTGGTTTTTAATTGTTTATATTTTCAATTATTAAATGTACAAATAATGTTAAATTAAAAAAAAAAAAAAA